>MU227912.1:2145624-2172704 GCA_018584345.1 Thuja plicata
TATATATATATATATATATATATATGAGACTAATAGTATTATTATGGTTACAGTAAGGATTTTGGGATCATGATTATGGTTATGCTTAGGATTAGGTTTTAGTTTATAAATATAGTTAGGTGTGGGTTTATTATTAGTTTAGGCTTAGGGTTATGGTTAAGATTGTAGTTGGATGTAATATTAGATATATAATAACTATCATGATAGGTTTAGCTCACCTGTAATATTTTAAAATTTAAATGTATGAATAATGCTCAAAATAAATTAGTCATTTAAGTAGACAAGATATTATACATTCAAGGAAGATTATAAAGGTTACTAATTTATACATGAGATAATAGTGAAATTTGATAACTTATATATACAAAACAACCCACATAAAATAAGTTAGAAACTTTGGTCACAAAAAGAAATGAATGGTGCCTGCAAGTCATATGATTGCAAACTTCGAGCAGTTCATGTTGGAAATGAGTTGAGCAACTGAGAGGGGAGGGGTGAATCAGTTACCACAAAAACAAATCCAAGTCCCTTAGAGGTCTTAATCAACTTATCATTGTTACTCGGTCAACAAAGATATTCTGTTGTTACTCGGTTAACAAAGCAATCTTAAAATATTAATTATGATTACCCTTTAGTGATTAAGTGTAGAAACATAAAGCATAAAGCAAATAACATGTACACAGATGACACCAATATTTAATGTGGAAACCCAATTTGGGAAAACCACCAATTTCAACTAGTTACTATTTTTCACTCTTCTGAAGTGAGCCATGTTAGGAGCCAACCCTGGTAAAGGTTACAATACACACTGTTAGGTGTGACCCTGTTAGAGGATTTAATCACCCTGTAAGGAGTGGCCTTTTTAGAGGTCTTCAAACACTTCAGTGTAGAAATGTCACCTTGTGAGAGGTTTTATGAAAGATTGTTAAGTCTTATCTGTAAAGAGATTTGGATCCCTGCTACAATTGTTAGAGAGTAACAATGGATTGACCTGTTTGACGAAGCAATTATCTTTGCTGATTCAAATCTTTGTTCTGGTTTTAAACTAGATCCTCACTGATCAAATATTCTATTGCATCTCTGTATGTTCTGTGCTTAATCAGAATCCCATCTGATTTTGCCTTCACTCTTCATATCAAAACTGTTAGAATTTAATCTTTCCTTGGTGAACTATGTAATTAAAGGATAAACCAAGGTATCCTAATTAATTTGTATTTGTCCTCTAGTCCAAGGAGGAGGACACATCACATTTTTGTAATTCTTTTAATAAGGAAATTAGATATTCCTCCTTAAGAGGAATCCTACACATGGCACACACCTAATGTGAATGTGGCACTCATAGGATATGGGAGTTACATGCAAACTCCTTGACTCATCTCTACTTCAGAGATACTTCTCTCTCACTTCTTAAGGTTGGTTCTCATGGGATTTCTTCTCTCTTCTACTCTCATCCTCATTCTTTCTCTCACAATGTTGTAATGAGATCTCTCTCTCTCTCTCTCTCTCTCTCTCTCTATCTCTCTCTCTCTCTCTAATGGCTTCTTTCCTCATTCATATTATTCACAAGGAGTTTTTTTCTTGTTTTTCCCCTTTCAAAATTATTGTGTACTTGTCTTGGTTCTTGGAGCATTTTGGTGATCTTGATGTATGTGATATTCTATTGAAGGAAACTCTCTCCTTCTCTTTGTATTTGGTATATAACTTCCTTTTGCACATTATCTTGGATTCTTTCCTTATCTTTTTCTATTTTCCTTTAATTTTCTAACATGGTATCAGAGCTGGTTTAATCTTTCCTTGTTTTTGAGTGTGCATGTAGGAAGAAATTAGATTCTTACTGAACTAATTATTATTCTTGCAGGGAAAATATTGTTTATTATTCTCACATGGAGAATATTGTGCATTCTATTATTCTTAAAGAGGGATTCTCTGCACTTTTTAATCATTAATCTGTATTTTTTTCTATGCTTAGTTTTAGTTGGAACACCATCTTTGACTCATTCAAACTTTAATTTCATTATTTTATTGATTTGTTATTAACAATCTACATTTGCTTATTTCATTAGTTCATCTAATTAGTATATTGGTAATTATTTATTCATATAGCTTCTCTCATATTTCAATTATGTTATTTAGTTTAATTCTCATTGCCATTTGCTCCAATTAAATTTATAAACATTTCTTGTTTAAATCAAAAAGTTTAAACGTCAACATTTTTTTCGTGCTCAATATTATTTCATTTCGTTTCATTCCTACCTTATTTTGATTCAATTCTAACCAAATTCAATTGCTGGTTTATTAATTCGTTGCAATTAAAATTTGTTCTTACATTTAAACTAAATATTTAAATTTTCTGTTCAATTCAATTTTTCACCCATTCAATTATAAGTAACATTAATTTAAATTTACTTTCCTTGATCCTTATCATCATATATTCATTGTAATTCTCTCCATTTTAGTTAAAATGATCATTTTTCTTAATTAATCATGCCAACATTGATTCTAGAGATTAAGTTAAATGGTTCTAACAATTTGATATGAAAATATTTTATTTTGATTATTATTCGTAAGAAAGGAGTCTATGTTCTCTAAACAAAGGGGTAATCATTCTTCTTATGTATTAAGCTTCTCGCTTATTCTCGTGTTTAACATTCAGTTAAACTGAACTTCTTGTGATTCTATTTAATCTTAACTGTTTATTCTCTGCTTTACTCAATTCTAATTTATTTTCATTTACTTTTTTTAGGTATGATGAATCTAATAAAGGTTATAGAGTTTATAATCCTATTACTAACAAGGTGCAAATCGCAAGAGATGTTGTTATTTGAGAAAATGAAGTGCATGATTGTTCCAAGGTCAAAGATGATGAATTTAAAGGGGGTATTATTGAACTCATGGAGGACCAACTTCCTATTCTAAACCCTACTCCTAATGTACCTATTTCTATTCCTACTAGTATTAAAAAAGATGATGATGATAGTAAGAATATATCTACTCCAGTTAGTGATGATTTTTGCTCATGATGATGATAATTTTGTTCATGATGATAATGATATATTTTCTCCTCATAGTGATGATGAAAATGATGTATTTACTCCTCATAGTGATATTTCCATTACTTATAAAAGGAACCCTAAATGGTTTAAAGATTTACTTAATTAGTTCTCATGTTCACCATCAATGGAGTGTTCTAATTGATATTCATAACATTAATGTTTCTCTTACATTTATCTCTTCTTTATCTCCAATTATTCAGGATTATGAGATTATCTTTCACTATTGCCTTCATGAGTATTATTACTGATTTTATTGACGAGCTTGAATTAATTAATTTGCACATAATTGCAATTTATGCTTTTAGATCATCTCTTCATGCACATAGCTTCATTTTATCACTTTATACCACGCGTTTATATTCTTTTTGTTCCATTGTAAGTTGCACTGGGATGCACTTACTTAAGTTGATGTTGATCAACTTGTTCCATTTGTAAGTTTCACTCGGATGCACTTACTTCAGTTGATATTTATCAACTTGTTCCATTTGTAAGTTGCACTGGGTTGCACTTACTTCAGTTGATGTTTATCAAATTGTCCCATTTGTAAGTTGCATTGGGTTGCACTTGCTTCAGTTGATGTTTATCAACTTGTTCCATTTAAAAGTTGCATTGGATGATTCTTTATTATGTTCCTCAGCGAGAGGATGATTTTTCATAGGTTTCCCTACCGTTTCATATTTTCTTGAAGGAAATATATTATTACTTCTCATAATCCTATCTTTTGGTTCACGTCGGTAAACATGCTTGGAAAATCAGGATCTTGAGTTAATTTGGTGATTGAGGCACATATTCTACTGATTTTTCTTTGTCTCTCTCATATTTATTTATATACTAACATGATAATACACTGCATTCTTCATTTCTTAGATTGTGGGTCATGTAGGTGATGGAGTCGTGACCCATGCACTTGCAGTGGGATGAGTCATTAGTGGACTGTCTATATCCATGTGATTGACACAATATTGATGCAGGTTTTCATTAGTTGACCTTGTCTGTGGTCATTTGTGTATTAGTATATTTCTTTCATGAGAGCATTGACTAATTTTTTCGCACCTCAATTTTTTCATTTTGAACCTTTGAGCATTTATTCTATCTTGATATCATGTTAGCTCCATTACATTTTGGTAAACGAATTACATTCATCTTTATCTCTAACTGAATTTTCACTATGAGAGTTTCCTTAAAATTCTACTTTGATTTCAAAAGATATACTAACTTGAATATGAGATTGAATTCTACTTGTGAATAGTTGCCTTGCTTTCTTTCTCTATGTTTTAGTTGATCAATTCATTTCCACAGGTCCTATGTATCACACGACTACTTGAAGATATGCATATACTTTCACTTGAACACATTTTGAGGACTCATCCACTTCTCTTGGCTCTACCAAATTTGCTTGTACATCACATTTCCAGAAGACCACTTGCAAACTTGAAGACAACACAATTTCTTCCTTATATTGAAGATCAAGTTGTAGATATTTGTAAAATTTGGGTTTGATACCCCTTGATGTAAATACCTCAAGTAAAGTATAAAGGGGGGTGTTAGAATTTAATCTTTCCTTGGTGAACTATGTAATTAAACGATAAACCAAGGTATCCTAATTTGTATTTGTCCTCTAGTCCAAGTAGGAGGACATGTCACATTTTTGCAATTCATTTAATAAGAAAATTAGATATTCCTCCTTAAGAGGAATCCTACACATGGCACACACCTAACGTGAATGTGGCACTCATAGGATATGGGAGTTACATGCAAACTCCTTGACTCGTCTCTACTTAAGAGATGCTTCTCTCTCACTTCTTAAGGTTGGTTATCACAAGTTGGTTCTCATGGGATTTCTTCTCTCTTCTTCTCTCATTCTCATTCTTTCTCTCACAATGTTGTAATGAACCTCTCTCTCTCTCTCTCTCTCTCTCTCTCTCTCTCTCTCTCTTTCTCATGGCTTCTTGCCTCATTCATATTATTCACAAGGGATTTTTTCTTGTTTTTCCCCTTTCAAAATTCTTGTGTACTTGTCTTGGTTCTTGGAGAATTTTGGTGATCTTCATGTATGATATTCTATTGAAGGAAACTCTCTCTTTCTCTTTGTATTTGGTATATCTCTTCCTTTTGCACATTCTCCTAGACTCTTTCCTTATCTTTTTCCATTTTCCTTTAAGTTTCTAACATAAACTCTGCCATATATTTCTTATTATTACTACTCCACATTCAATCCAAACTTGACCTTATATATATATGATAGGCCTTGTCAAGTCGGCTTGAATAACCTTCCAAAAAAATAATAAAACTTAAGTCTGTCGGCTGCATATAACCAATTAACCATAAAATGAAAATTGTTGTTAGTCGGCTGACACTAAGTGCATAACTCGGTTAACACTGTAATTCTTCAATGCCCAACCATTACTGTATTGCCCGAGTGAACTCAATTAGAACTGAAAATCACTTTGGTCTTCTTTAATACCCAAGAGAACTTGACATACACTGACAGTGCTCGGTTTAGGTATAGGCATTTGTGTAACATCACTACATTTGTGTATACATCAATGGCAATACACAATTGAATAATTATCATCAATAATCGCCCTCTTTGGTATAGATGGAAACACGTCATAATACAAATAATTATACAACAACAGTAACAAGAATAAAATTTTATTAATGTCCTTAGCTTCATTCTGATTCTCATCCAGAAAACTCCCTCTGTCTTTACAATCACTGAAATACAGATTTCTCCCTCTTACATTAATCTCTATTTATGATAAAATTTCTCCCTCTGTCATGAATAATATTTTCCTTAATAATTTCTTTGGCATGACATCAATAATCTCTCCCTCTTTGACAACCAATGCCAAAGACTCTATCCAATGAATTGTAGTGTACCTGATGTACTAATTCATATGTGATGAGCTCTAACAATCTTCATCAACATGTTAAATATGTTTTGCATCTCGGTTGATGCATCACTAATCTGTCCATTACTGAGCCTCGATTAGGGGAATCACCCCTAGCTTTCCTTTAAGATACAAGAATGCATCCTTAGGTAAAACTTTTGTGAATATGTCTGCAATTTGTTCTTTATTATTCACATACTCCAACCTTACTTCCTTGTCCTGAACCAATTCCCTCAAGAAATGATACTTTATTGCAATATGCTTAGTCTTAGTATGCATCACAGGGTTCTTTGAAATGTTAATTGCACTAGTGTTGTCACAGTAGATAATAATTGGTTCTTTGATTTCCTCCTTCATACCTGAAAATAGTTGTTTGAACCATATGATATTTGAACAATTTACTATTGCAACAACATACGTTGCCTCTGTTGTACACTGAGAGATGCAATTATGTTTCTTATTGGTCCAAGAGACTAACCTCTTTCCAAGAAATAACGCTCCACCACTGGTGCTCTTTCTATCATCAACACTTCCTGCCCAATCAACATTAGTAAAAGTCTTCAAATCAAAGTTTCCTCCTTTCTTATACCATAATACATACTCTTCAATAACCTTAATATATCTCGGAATCCTTTTGATATCCATCAAATTATTCTCTCTAGGATTAGCTGAAAACCTTGCAACAATACCAACTACTAATGCAATATCAGGTCTAGTGTGAACAACATATTGAATTTTACCAATCATGGATCTGTAGGTAGTCTAATTTACCTCCTTTGAGTCATCATCCTTAGAAAACTTATGTCCAGTAGACATAGGTGTCCCAACTGGTCCAGAATCTTCCATTCCAAATTTCTTCAGTATCTCTTTGATGTATTTAGACTGGGTAATGTAGATACCATCCTTCATTTGATGAACTTGTAAACCAACAAAGAATTTGATTTCACCAAACATAGACATCTCTGGTGCAAAGAACCCCCCTTTTTGATGTGTTTGGCATGTTTTATAGTTAGGCTAGGTGTTTGGTGTGAGTGACAATAAGGTCCACTAGGTTGGGTCCAATTTGGTTCATCTCCATGTCTGTAAGAGCCAAATGAGCTCATAAAGGATATTGTGGTCAATTTGGCCTAAAAATGGAAAAGGTGCATTTTTGTGTAGTTTGGGTTTAGTGTGTCTTAGGACCCTAAATGTCTTAACTAGGGTCATAGAATTCAATCACAACCATCGAGTTGACAAAAAGAGTCAAATAGAACAAAATACAAAAAGTTGCTAGCAACTTTGAAAAGTTGCTCGAGCAACTTTTGCAACTTCTTGACAAGAAGTTGAAAAATGAAGTTAGAGCAATTGGAACCACTCATGCTTGGTATATGAGCATAGTGAGCATAGATTTGATGATTTTGGAAGGTTAATGAAGTTTTGGATTGCAGAACTTATTTTGTGAACTTCTGTGCAGATGTCTTTGACTGTATTCTTGTATTTCACATTGCTTTCTGCATTATGTATGGATGTGTATGGATTAGGAAAGGAGATTGGACCCCATGGGGGTGTAGTGTTTCAAGATAAATTTATTTTTCATATTTTAGTTTTCTTTGAATTTATAGGATTAGAGAGTTATAGTAGATGTAAGGTCACTGGTCTATAAGTCCCATTTACAAAGTCACAGTGCCAAAAATGGCTCTAACCTAAGCATCCACTGGTAGAAATGGTTGAAACCATAGGGGATGAAGGGTTAGAGTCTGTATATAAGTTTTTTTCTTTCATTTTTGTTGTTTCAATGATGTTTCTAGACCAAGAGTGAAACCCTATGGCTGACTGTTGGGAACATGTGAGCTTGGATAGGGTGAAGTTGGATTTGGTTTGAGAACCCATGATCTTGGGGAAAAGAATTAGAGGAATTTGCAGAAGCCCTAAAGATTCTCCTTGAAGGATCCAAAGGTGTTAGGAGGTGAAACAAAGTTTGAAGACAAATTTGGTGACAATTGATCAAGACTGGTCTAGAGGGCTAATTAATAGGCTGAAAACTAGGGCCTGTGGAAACTAGGGTTGTGGGTGCATCTAGAAGCTAGGATTTTAGATTCTGATAGGTTTGATGGATACCTTGAATATTTTCAAGTTCTTCTATGGGGTTTTTTGGAGGATTTGAGAGCTTAAGCCCAAAAATAGTGAAATTTGACCTACTAGGAAACAAGCCAATTAGGCCTCCTAATGAATTTAATACCAATTGGATTGGTAAAGTATCCAGAAGTGTGGGAAAGAGTTATAAATAACTTTGAATGGGACAATAACATAGACAAGAGTCTAAGGGGATGTATGGGAAGATCCTAAGCAAGGGTTTGGGATTCTAGGGGAAAATCTAGTGAAGAAGCCTAGGTATTTGAAGAGCTAGTTGGACTAATTGAACCTAGGAGTATAGGAGTCTTCAACATATCAACTATACATTAGAGAATAAGTTGATAGTGAGGGTCTTGGAGATCCACATTGGAGAAGAACACAAGGAGAGGTAACCAATGGATGGTTAGAAGAGACTAGGTGCACTTTGGGGGAAGAAATCACTAGAACCCTAAACCCTCTGCATCATAGTGGTATCAGAGCCATAAATTCTTGAAGTTTGTGTATGTCTGAATGGGAGGAGAGTCAAGAGGTTGAGAGCATGCCTCCTAAGGAAATGAGTAGAGATGCCATTGTGGAATTGGTTCAGGGCCTCCTGGAAAAGGATAGTGTGTCAGAAACAAGGAGTAAGAAGAAAGTAAATGAATGGGGAGATGAGAGTAATGATGAAGAGACTGAGAATCAGTCAAGAGAGTCTAAAGGAAAAGAAGTGGAGATGGATAAATACCAAAAGGTATTCTTGGATGCCTTTAAGTTCATAAAAAAAAACAACATGGAACACATACCCTACTATTGTGGCAGCTTGAATGGTGAAAAGTTGTTGGATTGGCTAGAGGCCATAGACAATCAGTTCGACTATAAAGAAGTGGCAGAGGAGAAGAGGGTCAGCTATGCCAAGGCTAGACTCAAAGGATTTGCATTTGTGTGGTGGAACATGATGCAGGATGATAGGGTAAAAAATGGAAAGAAGAATATAGCTTCTTTGGAGAGGATGAAGATAAGATTGAGGGCACAATTCTTGCATACTGACAATGAGATTCAGATGTATCTAAAGTTGCAGAAGTTGAGACAAAAGGAGATGACAGTAAGTGCCTACAATGAGGAGTTCCACAAATTGAGCCTAAGGGCTAGAATACAAGAAGAGAAAATGGACAAGGTAGCAAGGTATCTCAATGGGTTGAGACAAGGGATTCAAGATGAAATTAGTATGGTGGCTCCTGACAGTATGCACAAGTATTTTTAGTTAGCCTTGAGAGCAGTGGATAAGGATAGAAGGAGGAATGAATTCTATCAAAGAGGAAGGGGTAGTAAAAATAACAGAGGATTCAGAGGCAGGAGTAATTTTGGTAGAGGAAAAAGCCCAAATAGACCAGAGGAGAATCAATCTATGGATAATAGTAGGGGTAATCAGTTCAGAGGATCATTTCAAAGAGGAGGATACAGAGGAAGGGGACCGCCAAGAGGTAGATTCTAGTCACAAGGAAGACCTAATTCATTCTTTACTGGCAGATTTTATAACTGCAATCAAGTGGGTCATACAATGGATAGATGTCCTAAAAAGGCTACCTCATCTTCTATGGGAGATAGAAGAAATCAGTTGGTACAAGAAGATAATACAAAAAGTGTCACTTATCCCATTTCCAAGGCAGGGCCAATAATGGATGGAGAGAATCTAATGTTGAGAAGGACTTTGTTGAAAGTACCTAATACCATAGAGCCACCTCAAAGAAAGAATTTGTTTAAGACAACTTGTACGTCTCATGGAAAGATTTTCAAAGTGATAGTGGACTCTGGATCCACTGAGAATATAGTATCAACATAGATGGTGGACAAAATGAAACTTAGAAGGATACCTCATACCACTCCCTATAAAGTTTCATGGTTAAAAAAGGGACAACAAATAGTGGTAGATGAACAAACCATGGTGGAGTTTGAAATAGGTGAGTATAAGGACAAGGTCCTATGTGACATATTGCCCATGGATGCATGCCATCTTCTTTTAGGACATCCATGGAAATATGATGTGAAGGCTATTCATGATGGAGAAAAGAACAACTATGTAATCACCAAGCTAGGGAAGAAGTTTCAAATGGATCCATTGCAGGAACCTAATGAAGAGAAGCATGTGGAAACCAGTGTGATGCTCTTGAGAGGAAAGGAGTTTTTAAAATCTATGAACAAGGAGAAAGGAGTCTATTGTGTAGTGATAGTGAAGCCAAAGGAGGAGACCAAGGAGAAAGCCAACATGCCACCAAAGGTACAAGCATTGTTGGAAAGGTATCATGACATAGTGGAAAATAGTTTTCCAAGTGAATTAACACCCATGAGGGATGTGATTCAACAGATAGACCTCATACCTGGAGAAAATTTGCCAAACAAGGCAGCATATAAGATGACACCAAGTCAAAATGAAGAGATAGAAAAATAGATTCAAGATTTGTTGGAGAAAGGACTAATAAGGAAGAGTTTGAGTCCTTGTGTTTTGCCAACTATCCTTGCACCTAAGAAGGATGGAAAATGGAGGATGTGTACAGACTCCAGGGATATAAACAAGATTACAATCAGATATAGATTCCCAATGCCCTAGATTGAGGATTTGATGGACAATTTGGGAGGTTCGTGTTATTTCTCCAAGGTGGATTTGAAGTCAGGGTATCACCAAATCAAAGTTAGGCCTGGTGATGAGTGGAAGACAGCCTTCAAGACCAATGAAGGGTTGTATGAGTGGCTAGTAATGCCCTTTGGCCTAACTAATGCACCTAGCACATTCATGAGGCTCATGAATGAAGTGCTAGCATATTTTATTGGTAAGTTTGTAATAGTATATCTTGATGACATTTTGATATTTAGCAGGTCCAAGGAGGAGCATATGAAGCATTTGGAGATGATCTTGAGAAGGATAAATCAAGATAAATTTATGATCAATCAAAAAAAGTGTGAGTTCCTAAAAAATGAATTAGTTTATCTTGGTTTTGTGGTTGCTAATGGATGTATGAAGATGGACCCTGATAAGGTTAAGTCAATTTTGGAATGGCCTACACCTAGGTTCATAGGGGATGTTAGGATTTTTCATGGATTGGCCTCCTACTATAGGAAATTTGTAAGAAATTTCATTCATGTATGTGCCCCTATCCATAACACTATCAAAGGAGGAATCAAATGTTAGTTTAAGTGGACTATAATAGAAAACCAAGCATTTGAAATGTTGAAAAAGAGGATAGCAGAATTACCTACACTTAGGTTCCCTAATTTCAATCAGCTATTTGTGGTGGAGTGTGATGCTAGCAAGCTAGCCATTGGAGTAGTGTTAAGCCAAGAGGGACACCCTGTGGCATTCTTCTTAGAGAAGTTAAATGAGGCCAAACAAAAGTACTCCACCTATGATTTGGAGTTGTATGCTATGTTGCAAGCCCTTAAAAAATGGAGACACTATCTCCTACCAAGGGAATTTTTGGTCTACACTAATAACCATGCCCTAAGTTTCTTGAATGGGAAAGAAAAACCGAATTAGAGGCACCTAAAGTGGGTAGAATCTCTGCAAGCATACACATTTGTCATCAAACACAAGAAAGGGGTTAGCAACAAGGTTGCAGATGCTCTTAGATGAAGAGTATTAACTATACAGGAGATACAATTGCAGAGTGTGGGAATGAATGACTTGAAATACCTCTATAAAGAGGATAATAACTTCAAAGATGCCTATGAGGCATGTGTGAAGTTCCAACAGGGATTCAAGGTGGAATTCACTAAGTTTATACTGTAGGAAGGACTATTGTTTAAAGGAAACCTCATGTGTATACCTCAGTGTTCAATGAAGGAGAACATTGTGAAGGAGAAACACCAAGGGAGCTTGGGAGGCCACTTTAGAGTGGATAAAACACTGGAGCAGGTGAATAGGCATTACTATTGGCCTAAGTTATAGTCAGATGTTAGGAAATTTGTAGAGAAATTTTAGATCTGTCAGAGGGAAAAAGGACAACGTAGCAACAGTGGATTGTATCAACCCCTATCCATACCCCAAAGGCCTTGGGAGTGCCTAAGTATGGACTTTGTTTTGGGGTTACCAAAGACAATAAGGGGTCATGATAGTGTTTTTTGTGGTGGACTGTTTTAGCAAAATGGCTCATTTCATTCCATGTAAGAAAACCAATGATGTTTCCCAAATTGCAGGTTTGTTCTTCAGAGACATTGTAAGGATCCATGGATTACCACTGAATATAGTAAGTGACAGAGATAGTAAGTTTGTGGGTCACTTTTGGAGGACCCTTTGGAAGATCATAGGTACAAACTTGTCTTTCTCTTTATCCTACCATCCACAGTCAGATGGGAAAATAGAGGTAGTAAATTGGTCACTTGGGAATTTGCTAAGATGCTTGACTAAGCAACATGGACAGTCATGGGATCACATCATAGGGCAGGCAAAATTTGCCTATAATGACTCCATTAATAGGAGTACTGGTAAAAGCCCCTTTGAGATAGTATATGGGGGCAATCCTAGAGGGATATTAGATTTGAGAAATCTCAGTTTGAAGGACAAACAGAGTGCCCAAGGGGAGTCATTTACAGAATAGATGAAGGAGCTTCATGATCAAGTCAATAAGACTCTACAAAAGCAAGTGGATAAGTATAAGTCAAGGGTAGATCGGATAAGAAGGGATTTGCAGTTCAAGGTGGGGGACTTAGTACTTGCTTACCTCAGAAAGGAAAGACTACCCAAGGGACAACCTACCAAGTTACTCATGAAGAAGATAGGACCCTTGAAGATATTGCACAAGTATGGAAAGAATGCATATGAAGTGGAATTGCCTCCTGATTTGGGAATTTCACCAATATTTAATGTATGTGACCTGTATCCCTATAAGGGACCATCTCTAGACATAGGTCAAACCACTCTTACAGATTTAGGAGATGATTATTGGGTAAAATATTTGCCTACCCCAATCCCACTGCAATTGGATAGTATACTGGATTCTAAGGTGATCAAGAAGACAAGTAAGGGTACCTACAAGGAGTACCTCAATAAGTGGCAAGGACTACCTAAAGTAGAGGCCACTTGGATGACAGAGGCAGACATTCTGAAGCATGGGGTCACCATTGAAGACCTCCTAACTCAAGGGACTTGAGTTCTTTGTCCCAGGGGAGTATGGTGTAGAGAACCTCCCTTTTTGATGTGTTTGGTGTGTTTTAGGGTTAGGATAGGTTTTTGGTGTGAGTGAAAATAATTTCCACTAGGTTGGGTCCAATTTGGTTCATCTCCATGTTTGTAAGAGCCAAATTAGCTCATAAAGGATATTGTGGTCAATTTGGCCTAAAAATGGAAAAGGTGCTATTTTTGTGTAGTTTGGGTTTAGTGTGTGTCTTAGGACCCTAAATTTCCTAAATAGGGTCATAGAAGTCAACCACAACCATCGAGTTGACAAAAAGAGTCAAATAGCACAAAATGCAAAAAGTTGCTAGCAACTTTAAAAAGTTGCTCGAGCAACTTTTGCAACTTCTTGACAAGAAGTTTAAAAATGAAGTTAGAGAGGTTGTAACCACTCATGCTTGGTATATGAGCATGGATTTGATTGTTTTTGAAGGTTAATGAAGTTTTGGATTGCAGAACTTATTTTGTGAACTTCTGTACGGATGCCTTTGACTGTATTCTTGTAATTCACAATGTTTTCTGTATTCTGTATGGATGTGTATGGATTGGGAAAGGATATAGGATCCCATGGGGGTGTATGTTTTCAATATATCTTTCTTTTTCATATTTTATTTTTCTTTTAAGTTATAGGAGTAGAGAGTTACAGTAGATCTAAGCTCAATGGTCTGTAAGTCTCATTTACAGAGTCACAGTGCCAAAAATGGCTCTAACCTAAGCATCCACTAGTGGAAATGGCTGAAACCATAGGGGATGAAGGGTTAGATTCAGTATATATGGTTTTTTCTTTCATATTTTTTGTTGCAATGAAGTTTCTAGACCAAGAGTGAAGCCCTATGGCTGACTGTTGGGAACAGGTGAGCCTCAACAGGGTGAAGTTGGATTTGGTTTGAGCACCCATGATCTTGGGAAAAAGAATTAGGGTAATTTTCAGAAGCTCTAAAGAGTCTCCTTGAAGGATTAAAAGGTGGGAGGAGTTGAAATAAATTTTGAAGACCAATTTGGTGACAATTGGTCAAGACTGGTCCAAAGGCCTAATTAATAGGCTGAAAACTAGGGCATGGTGGAAAATTGGGTTTTGGGTGCATCCAGAAGATAGGATTTTGGATTTTGATAGGGTTGATGGATACCTTGAATATTTTCAAGGTATTCTATGGGTGTTTTTGGAGTATTTGAGAGCTTAAGCCCAAAAACAGTGAAATTTGACCTGCTAGGAAACAAGCCAATTAGGCCTCCTAGTGAATTTGATACCAATTGGATTGGTAAAGTATCCATAAGTGTGGGAAAGGGTTCTAAATAAATTTTAATGGTACAAGAAAATAGACAATAGTCTAAGGGGATGTATGGGAAGATCCTAAGCAAGGGTTTGGGATTCTAGGTGAAAATCTAGTGAAGAAGCCTAGGTATTTGAAGAGCTAGTTGGACTAGTTGAACCTAGGAGTATAGGAGTCTTCAACAAATCAACTATACCTTGGAGGATAAGTTGATACTGAGGGTCTTGGAGATGCACATTGGAGAAGAACACAAGGAGAGGTAACCATTGGATGGTTAGAAGAGACTAGGTGCACTTTGGGGGAAGAAATCACTAGAACCCTAAACCCTCTGCATCAATCTCAAATTCCTTACTCATAGCTTCGTAGAATGCTTTGAATAAATCATCATATCCAGTAAATAATATATCATCAACAAATATCTCTACTAATAGTATCTTGTTCTGAGTTCCTTTGATGTACAAGCTACTATTGTCATTATTTCTCTAAAATCCAATACTTACTAGGTAACTATGCAATCTTTCATACCAGGCTCTAGGAGCTTGCTCCAGCCCATACAAGGCTTTGTGCAATTTGAAACCATATTCCTTTTGTTAGGATCAATAAAAGCTTCAGGTTTCTCAATGTAGACTTCCTCTTCTAGAATTCCATTCAAGAATGGAGATTTTACATCCATTTGGTATACCTTGAATCCTTTATGTGTTGCATATTCTAGAAGAGTTCTGACTCCTTCAATTCTTGCAACAGGAGAAAAAATTTCTCCATAATCAATACCCTCTTCTTGAGCATATCCTTTACACACTAATCTTTCTTTGTTTCTAGAAACTTCACCTTTTTCATTCATCTTGTTTTTGAAAACCCACTTAGTACCAATCACATTCTTGTCTTTTGGTCTAGGTACAAGAGTCCAAGTTTTTTTCTTTTCTATCTTCTCAATCTCTTCATTCATGGCTTCTATCCAACTTTCATCATTCAACGCATCTTTAATGGATCTAGGTTCAAATTCACTAAGCAAACATGTACCTTTAATTTTTTTCCTTGTCATTATACCTTCTGTCTGATCTCCAATTATTTTCTCAGGTGCATGATGCCTTTTGACATATTTGGCAAGTATAGGTTCCTTCCTCTTTGATTATGGGCTTGTTCCACTTGGTTCACTAGGTTCAAACATTCTGTTTTTCTCTTCCAACTGATACTCGGGTTCCACTGTCTGAGACTGGGGCGCCTCCATCTAAGACTTGGGTGCCTCTGTCTGCGAATCCATTCCCTCTCTCTGTGACTCCGTTTCTTCAGTCTGAGAATTGGTTTCTTCAGTTAGCAGCTCTGGTTTCACAGGTTGCAAAAATGTTTGTGCTAATGAATTTAGTGGTTGACATGGTTTTTGTCCAATCACCATTGCCTCTGTCTTAGGTATAGTGTCAGGTTCATAATACACAAAGTTTTTGTAGTCCTCAGGCTCTTTACTGCTCTGTTATTCACTTCTCTCTGCAAACTCATCACTCTTTACATGTACACTTTCTATGAATTTATGAGTAGCAAGATTCAAACATTTATATGCTTTGCTTTTGCAGTAGTAGCCTAAGAATATACCTTCATCACCTTTTACATCAAATTTTCCATTTCTTGCTTCCTTCAAGATGTAACATTTACTTCCATATACTTTGAAATAATGAACATTGGGTTTATAACCATACCATAATTCAAAAGGTGTATTCTCAGTACCTTTCTTCAGTTGAACTCTATTCAAGGTTTGAAGTGCAGTGCTGATAGCTTCCTTCCATTATTTGGTTGCAACATTCTTTTCAATCATCAAGGTTCTTGCACAATCCATAATGGATATGTTTTGTCTTTCTGCTATCCCATTTTTTTGTGGTGTACATGGGGCAGATACTTGTCTCTTGATTCCTCTTTCATTGCAGAATTCATTGAATTCATTAGAAATGAATTCACCTCCTCTATCAGATCTTAGGCATTTCATTTTCTTTCATGTTTCCTTCTCAACTCTGGCAAGGTACCACTTAAAATTCTAAAAAGCTTCTGATTTTTCTTTGAGAAACATAACAGTCATCATTTTGGAATGGTCATCAACAAATAGAATTAAATATTTCTCTCCTATGTAACTTGTTGTTCCAATTGGTCCACACAGATCTGTATGCACTAACTCCAATACTTCTTCAATATTGTAATTCTTTCTCTTGAAACTAGTTTTGCCCATCTTCCCAATTTGACATTGTTTGCATATTGCCAATTCAAGTTTCTTCAGAATAGGAATACCTCTTACTCTTTTTTTTGCTTATGTTGACCAGGTTATCAAAATTCACATGACATGACCTTTTATGCCATAACCAGCTTTCTTCTACTTGTGCAATAAAACATGAACTTTCAATGAGATCAAGATAGAATAGATTACCTTTTGTTTGCCTACCAGTTCCAACTAGGTTTCCCTTACCATCCAGGAGCTTGGCCTTACCATTCATGAATTCTACCTTGAAACCAATGTTATTCACTTGTGCCACACTTAGTATATTACACCTTAGTCCTTCAACCCAATAAGCATTATCACATTTGATTCCTTCTGTAAGAGAAATACAACCTTTACCTTTCACATAGCAAGGTTCATCATTCCCAAAACTGACACTCCCACCATCATAGTGTTCAAGATGTTCAAATTTAGTTTTATCACTAGTCATGTAGTGAGAAAAACCACTATCAATTATCCAAGTGTCATTTTTGCTAATATGAGAGTAAAGTGCAGTCTTTTCATTATCTTCATTGTCTGACTCATCCTTAATAGCAATGTAAACAATTTCATCTTCATCTTCATCACTATCAAAATCTTTTGCAATATAACAATATTTCTTACCTTTGTCCTTGTATCTTTTGTAACTCTTCAAATATTTCTTGCCTTTGTACTTGTTGAACTTTCTCTCACCTTTGTCTTCTTTGTTTGGACACTTAGCAGCAATGTGACCAACCTCATCACATCATGAAAAGCAAATCAATGGTATTCTTCCTATGTACTTTCCTTTGGCAACTCTCTTTGCAAGTAATGCTTCAATGATTTCCAGATCTCCATCATCAAAATCATCATCACTATCACTGTCAATTTGTTTTCCTATTGAGTTTCTATCCATCTTACCAAGGTTTAATTTAGCTTTGAATGAACACTCAAAATGGCTAGGATTAGGAGAATAATTGTCAAAATTATCCAACTCAAAATCTATAAGCCTTCCAACCAATGCATATAGAGTTATATCGTTACTGCACCTCATCTCTTGAATATTTGAAACTCTAATTGCATAGATAGGAAGTAAAGTTCTCAATACCTTACTAACCATTTTTTTGTCTTCAATTGTTCCACCGACAGCTCTGATGGCACTGACACTTTTCTTGATTCTTTCACTGTATTTTGTAATGTCTTCTCCTTCTTTTATTTTCATCTTATCAAACTGACCTCTAAGACTTTCTTCTTTGGCTCTCTTTACATTGTCATCTCCTCCATGTATATCATGTAGTTTCTTCCACATATCATAGGCAGTAGGGCAGTCCTTGAATTCATCAAATTCAGAATAGCTGAGTGAAGAAGCTATATCAATCATCATTATGTTATGATTCTTCATGTCCACCATCTGATCCATAGACATAGGTATCAGTGGTTCCACATACTTGTGATCCAAGAATTGTAAACCAGTATCTCCAATAGTAGATAGATGTAGCCTCATCAAATCTTTCCATGTAGCGAAGTTGTCGTTGTTAAGCTTGGGGATCTCCCTTCTGTAACACATCTATGATCTTTAGCTTAGGCCTTGAAACCTTCCCTGAAAGCACCAAATGCTATAATACCAATTGTTGGAAATGAGTTGAGTAACTAAGACGGGAGGGGTGAATCAGTTTCCAAAAAAACAAATCTAAGTCCCTTAGATGTCTTAATCAAACTTATCACTATTACTCGGTCAACAAATATATTCTGTTGTTACTTGGTTAACAAAGAAATCTTAAAATATTAACTGTGATTATCCTTTAGTGATTAAGTGTAGAAACATAAAGCATAAAGAAAATAACATGTACATAGATGACACCAATATTTAACATGGAAACCTAATTTGGGAAAACCACCAATTGTAACTAGTTACTATTTTTCACTCTTTTGAAGTGAGCCTTGTTAGGAGCCAACCATGTTAAAGGTTACAATACACATTGTTAGGTGTGAACCTATTAGAGGATTTAATCACCCTGTAAGGAGTAACCTTGTTAGAGGTCTTCAAACACTTCAATGCAGAAATGTCACCTTGTGAGAGGTTTTATGAAAGATTGTTAAGTCTACTCTGTAAAGAGATTTGGATCACTGCTACAATTGTTACAGAGTAACAATGGATTGACCTATTTGACGAAGAAACTGTCTTTGCTGATTCATATCTATGTTCTAGTTTTAAAATAGATCCTCATTGATCAAATTTTCTATTGCAGCTCTGTATGTTTTCTCCTTAATCAGAATCTTATATGATTTCACCTTCACTCTTCATATCAAAACTCTGCCATATATTTATTCTTATTACTACTCCACATTCAATCCAAACTTGACCTTATATATATATGATAGACCTTGTCAAGTCGGCTTGAATAACCTTCCAAATAAATAATAAATCTTAAGTCTATTGGCTGCATATAACCAACTAACCATAAAATGTAAATTGTTGTTGGTCGGCTGACACTAAGTGCATAACTCGGTTAACACTATAATCCTTCAATACCCTACCGTTACTGTATTGCCTGAGTGAACTTGGTTAGAACTTAAAATCACTTTGGTCTTCTTCAATGTCGAGAGAACTTGGCATACACTGACTGTGCTTGGTTTAGGTATGAATATTTGTGTAACATCACTACATTTGTGTATACATCAATGAAAATACACAATTGAATCATTGTCATCAACAATTCATACATGTGTTTAAATTTGCATATTGCTTCCAAATTTTGTTTAGTGAAAGCAAATGTAGCTTTGTATCTACACCATGTAATAGTGAAATGTATGTATTATAGTCTCGACATCACATATTTTGGTGCTAAGGAACCCAACACTCTATACAGAAAAAGTTTGAGACATTTCAGACACTTGATGTGAATTAAAGGATTTGAAGATAAGAAAGCTTGTAGAAAACTATTTGTGGTTGTTATAGTCATCAATGTCAATAATTAAATTATGGACAATATAAAAATTTCTTACACCTAGGTAAGTGCACAAAGACGGGGGACCAAAAAGGGGGTATAAGATGCCACTTTTTTTTCTAAAATCAGCAAACTCTGAACTTCAACAAGAAATTGATGATAGTTACACTCAAAATTTTAAAATGTGAAAAAAATAAGAGTTGTTCTACTCCAAATCTACTTTCTAAACTACTAATTTATTTTAGAAATGGTGGAGATTAAGGCCCTAAAAAAGGGGGATCACAAAAAGTGGTCCTACTTTTTATGAAAAAACATAACATAGCGTTTGGTGTGCTCCCCCTAAAATATTAACTTTTTTATTAAAAAAATTTAATCGCTCCAGTGAGAAATTAGCTAACACCATCTAGTTTATCTCGGATTTTTCTACTAATTGTTTAATGAAAGTATGATTATTTGCGATTTTCTGAAATGGACACATCCTGAAAACATGAGATTTTTGTGTGCTCCCCCTAGAAATCATTGAAAACTAATAAAAAATAAAAACTTTTTTTTTTAAAAGTGTATAGAATTGAGTCTAGTTTCTAAAAATGTAATTGTTTCAAAATTTGATGAACGAGCAAAAATCTAAGCCCAAATGAATACACGTTGGTTTTTGACAAAAATCGGACATACTTACAAAATAAATTAGAGATGAAAAGCTTAACATAATGAGAATTCAAAATAAATTATATGGTTAGATAGCTAACAGAGAGATCTACAATATCATCTTGTCTGATTTTATCGTTATTGAACCATGCGCAAACCTGACGGGGAGCACACAAGAAAAAATGTTTATTTTTTGAAGGTTTGTTGGAAAACACGTCTCAGACCTGTTTGAATCCTCCAAGCCTTTGGGTTGGAACTCCAAGGAAAATCCAAGCCTTAGGCTTGGTAAAATTCAATGGCATTCAAAGGGCGTACACCCTATAAGCCCTATAGGGCATACGCCCTATATTAGACACACAAAATGACAAAAGGAGAGAGAGAGAGAGTA
The DNA here is from genome assembly GCA_018584345.1 of Thuja plicata. NCBI lineage: Eukaryota > Viridiplantae > Streptophyta > Pinopsida > Cupressales > Cupressaceae > Thuja > Thuja plicata. The sequence continues at coordinate 2,166,294 of MU227912.1, forward strand.
ATTTGTTTCAAATTTTGATGAACGAGCCAAAATCTAAGCCCAAATGAATACACGTTGGTTTTTGACAAAAATAAGACATACTTACAAAATAAATTAGAGATGAAAAGCTTAACATAATGAGAATTCAAAATAAATTATATGGTTAGATAGCTAACAGAGAGATCTACAATATCATCTTGTCTGATTTTATCGTTATTGAACCACGTGCAAACCTGACAAGGAGAACACAAGAAAAAATGTTTATTTTTTGAAGGTTTATTGTAAAACATGTCTCAGACCTATTTGAATCCTCCAAGCCTTTGGGTTGGAACTCCAAGTAAAATCCAAGCCTTAGGCTTGGTAAAATTCAATGTCGTTCAAAGGGCATACGCCCTATAAGCCCTATAGGGCGTACACCCTATATTAGACACACACACACACATAGAGAGAGAGAGAGAGAGAGAGAGAGGTGTTGGATATACATAAGGAATAGCAACAATGAGGAAAGTGGTATAGTTGGAGATAGAATAAGGGATAGGGTAGGATTAAGGTTAGCGATAGAATATGTGTTAATCCTAGCTCTTCTCTTTGCTCTGATTCTGTCACAAATCACCCCATTATTAAGTCTAATATTTACCCCACCACTAATCCTAATTATAACCTTAAGGCTAACCATAGCCCTAATCTAAACCTAACCCTATACCCATAGAGTATCCTTGTTTTTTTTCTTTTCCCTCATTTTCTACCCAAAATTGCAATTTGTTAGTTTTTTTACTAGCTCCAGCATACGTCACACATAAACAATGATAGCTCCAACATATGTCACATATACAAAAGGACTAGCCACAATGAGAAACTAAAACATCTATAATGGCTAACTATCATGTGCTTGTGATGCATACCATATCAAAGGAATGTTAGCTAATGGTAGGGTTAAGGTTGGGCTAAGGTTAGAATTAGGGTTAACATTAGAGTCATCACTAGGGATACAGTTTAGGCTTAGAGTTAACATTCGGTTATGGTTACAATTAATGTTAGGGTTGGAGATAGAATTAGGTTTAGGGTAGGATTTAGTATAGCAATTGAATATGGGTTAGGGTTAGTGTTAGATTGAGGATTAAGAATATAGTTTCAATTAAATTAGGGTTACATTAGCATTAAGGATAGTGTTAGGGTTAGTGTTAGAGATAGAGATTTGGTTTTAGGGTCATTATTAAGTTAGGTTTAGGTTTAGGTTAAGATTGTAGTTAGAAATAATATCAGAGATAGAATAACATATATGATAAATTAGCTCAAGGTTAGCATTGAAGTTAGTCTTAGGTTTAGAATTAGGGTTTAGTAATAGGATAAGGGTTAGAGATGGAATATAGGTTAGAGTTAGGGTTAGAATTAGGATTGAAGGCATGGTTATGACGAGTGATAGAATTAGAGTTAAGATAAGAGTTAAGGTTAAAATTAGTTTTAGAGACAAAATTAGGGTTAAGGTAACGGTATAGCTAGAGATAGAATATTAGTTAGGGTTAGAGTTAGATTAAGGATTGAGAATAGAGTTTCAATTCAATTAGATAAAATTATAAACATGGTTAGGGTTAGAATATATGTTAGGATTAGAGATAGAATCATAGTTAGGGTTAAATAAAGAATATGGGTTAGCATTAGTGTTGGATTAAGAATAGAGTTTCAATTAGATTAGGTAGAGTAGGGTTAGATTAGCATTAAGTTAGTTTTAAGGTTAGGGTTGGAGAGATAGATTGTGGTTACAGTTATAAATAATATTATAGTTAGGGTTAGCTCAAGGCTAAGGTTAGTGTTAGGGTTAGGGTTAGAGATATAATATGGGTTAGGGTTAGATTTAGGATTGACTTCAGGGTTATGCTTCAAAGTTAATATAAGATTTATTATTAGCTTTGGTGTTAGCATTGCAGATAGAATTATGACTAGTGGTAGGGTTAAAGTTAGATTTAGAGTTAAAGATTAAGTTATGATTACATTTTGTGTTAGGGTTAGATAGAACTAGAGATGGGGTAGGATTCATGTTAGTGATAGAATATGGGTTAGGGTTACTTTGAGATTCAAGTTTTCCCTAATTTTCTACTCAAATTTATATTTTGTTGAGTTTGTTGACTAGCTCCAATGTACGTCATACATACATAGTAACTAAATCCAACATACATCGGACATACACAAGGACTCTAAATGGCGAGAAACTAACACATCCATAATGGCTAATTTTCACTTTCCCATAATACATCTTAAATGAAAGGAATGTGATCTACAAGGTAGTGTACAACACAACAACATTTCTTTTAGAGATAGAATGTGTTACGGTTAGTGTCAGATTAAAGATTAACAATAGAGTTTTAATTAGATTAGATAAAATAAGTTAGATTAGCATTAGGGTAAGAGATTTAGATTAGGTTTAGGGTCATTATTAGGTTAGGCTTAGGTTTAGGTTAAGATTGCATGATATAGAGATATAACAATTATGGTTAGGCTTTCTTTAGAGATAATGTTAGGTTTAGGGTCATTATTAAATCAACCTTAGGTTTAGGTTAAGGTTGTAGTTAGAAATGATATTAGAGATGACAAGTTTATAAGTAGAAGGCTTGAAGTTTCACCCCTGTGAGCATCACTTAGATGTGATGAGTGCTAAGTGTTCCATTCATTCTCATGATGGATGAGTTCTTCTTAATCACAATACTCATGAAACATGGGTCAATGATCAATGAGTTTGACTAGAAAACTACACAGTTGAATCTTTATGACAATATCACAATTTGTCTTGGGAATATACCTCCCACTTATCAATTTATGGGGAAAAGGGGCTCTATAATGAATGATTCATATAAGGCACAACACTTTCTAAAGGATTTTCAATTGGGGTAACAAGCTAAGTGGGCTTAAACTTGGAAGAAACTCCACTATTAAGTGTGCATAAGTTGAACCATTACTAGGATGGATGACCTCCTAGGAAGGCCTGATGCTTCACCATTATGAGCATCACCTATATGTAATGAGAGCTAAGTGTTCCATTAATTCTCATAGAGATGGGTTCTTGTGAACCAGTACTCATGAAACATGGGTCAATAAGTTTGACTCGAGAAATACTCAATTGAATCCTGATAGCAATATCACAATAATAGGTTTAGCTCAAGATCAGGGTTAGGGTTAGTCTTAAGGTTAGAATTAGGGTTGGTGGTAGGGTAAGGTTTAGAGATGGAATATGGTTTTGAATTAAGGTTAGATCTAGGATTAACAATGGGGATTAGTGATAGAATTATAGTTAAGATATAATTTAAGACCTTAAGGGAGTGTTAGAGATAAGATTAGAGTTGGGGTAACATTAGGGTTACACATATATTGGTTAGGGTTATAGTTAGGGTTAGATTAATGATTAAGAATAGGGTTTCAATTAGATGAGATAGAATATGGTTAGATTAGTGTTAGGGTTAGAGATATAGATTACTGTTACACTTATAGATAGTTTTATAGTTGGGGTTAAGGTTAGTCTTAAGGTTAGAATTAGAGATATAATACTTGCTAGGGTTAGTCTTAAGGTTAGAATTAGAGATATAATACTTGCTAGGGTTAGATTTAAGGTTGTGTTTAGGGTTATGATTTAAAGTTAATATAAGTGTTGCAATTAGTATTATTATTAATATTAGAGATATAATTAAATTATAGCTAGACGTAGGATTAAGGTTAGAATTAGTGTTAAAATTAGAGCTGACATCAAGGATAAGGTCAAGCTTAAGAGTTATGATTACGGTTAATGTTAGGGTTAGAAAAATATTTAGGGATATGGTAGGATTAGGGTTAGTGAAAGAATGACTTAGGGTTAGGTTTAGATTTAGATTTTCTCATTTTCTACTCAATTGTATTTTGTTGAGTTTGTTGACTATCTCTAGCTTACGCTACCCATACACAGTGACTAGCTCTAACATATGTCACATATACACAAGGACTAACCACGATGAGAAACTGATCTTAGATAAAAGGAATGTAATTCACCATTACATTCCTTTAATCTGAGATGCACTATGGACAAGTAAAAGTTAGCCATTATGGATGTGTTAGTTTTTCACTATTACTAGTCCTTGTTTTGTAACATATATTGGAGCTAGTCACTATGCATTTGTGACGAGAGCTAGTCAACAAACTCAAAAAAATTGCAAATTTGAGTAGAAAATAAGGGAAAATGGAAAAAGAAGGAAGGAGAATCTTGAGTTCCCAGGTGAAAGAGACAAGTTTCTCACTATGCTTTGTATAGTCGGTGGACTTTTAAAAATGTACTTAACGCATACGACTGGATCTCCTCCCATATAGCATGGTAGAGTTCATTTCCTTTGATACTTAATTTTTTATCGCATATTAGCAACACAACTATAAGTACGGTAAAAATATTCTAATTTTTGTTTTAGTAGAGAGGACATTGAAATTTGTAGTTGATACAAAAGTTTAGGAACTCTGAAGAATATTTAACAAAATATTCGTGTATTTTATTTTTGTGGGATTTTTCACACTGAAAGTATTTTAAATTCTCAAGACATAACCACGATAATCCTGCCTACTGAAAAGTCCCACAAAAGTTAAATGCATAAATAATGCTCCACTTTGGAAACCACCAATTCTTACAGGTTTAACATATATTTTATTAGCTTTGGACTGATATATTTATGTTTACTTGAACTCTGGCAGATTGTAAAATAACATTAAATATTAAAATAAGGATTGAGTTCATCCCAATGATAGATCTCACTTTGGTTTAAAACTTTCATCTTTTCCAGAAACATTATATATCAACAATACCTACTCATATATGCTTTTTCCTGCCCCATAGCTTTGAATGAATGAATGAAGGATTTTAATAACATCCATGAGGCCAAAGCAGCCTATGGGACCCGTCAGCCGACAACCAGCCTAATCTAGCTGTAGCCCTTTGACTAGGTCTTCTCTTCTTTGGTGGATTTTGATGATCAAGTTTGCGGTCTTGTCTAGCTGCCTTTCTTCGAAGAGGAGGCACATATTGCTGGTGTCTAACATCTCTGAGTATTCAGATTTGATATCATTGTATGTCAGGCATTCCATGACAAAGTGATATTTTGTCTCAATGGATCTCATGTCACAAAATAGGCAGGTCATATTTTCCCATTCTTCTTTTGGCACTTTCTATCTACCCGTCTCGCATCTCACCCGGTGAGAGATAGTTCTAAGCTAGGCTATAAGAATTTTGTATTTCCCCTTAATAGCCACTCCTAAATAAGATTTCCCCTCATGGCAAGATTTGGGGTTAAATTCCTTAATATAGTATGATTTTTTCCTCCCCATGTATCTTGTCCACATGATGTTATGGAATCTTTCACGGACAAACTTCTTGATTTCTTTGGTACTATCCGGGCAGCTGTGGATGTTGATGTCCCATTTTTGCTTCCATTTTTTGTTTTTCTTGATCCATGTGTTTTTTCTCATTTCAATCCTATCTTCAGTGACCAGCCTAGGCCAGCGATGATTTCCCATATTTTGAGTTTTCTTTAAGTAGCATACTAGCCGGACCATGGCAACTACTTCTAGGGGAAAGGTAACCACTTCCGCCAATAGGATCTCATAAGGCACCATGGTTTTGATTTTAAGGTTGTTGATGATAAGGTGTTTCTGCATTCTTTCAACCTATTTCCATTTATGATCTGACAAGTTGCTGCCCCAAATTTCACATCCATACAAAACAATAGGAGTGACAAGTAGCCCAAATAGCATTTTCTTTGTCCTCTAATCCCATAGTTCTACATTTCTACACTTATTCTGTAAATAATATAGTTCCTTCTATCCCCCCTAAATTCTTTTATATCTACATGTTTCCCAGCTGAGTTTGTTCTAGAAGTCAATCCCCAAGTATTTGTATTTGCTCACAATCTCTAGAGGTTTTCCCTAAAAAAGGAAAGTGTTCGGGGGTCTCTTGTTTCTCCTTAGAGACAATATCATGACTTTGTCTTTGCTAGTGTTAACTTCCATATCCACCTTGTTGGTGCTCAAATTGACAGATTGGATTTCCTATGGACTTTCCAATTCAATATTGGGAAACCCAAGTGATTTGGCCAACTAACAAGTCACAACCAAGGCAAGGTTGGAACTTCTGTAATTCTGGCTCTGCAAAACCAAGGCTGGTAGGCCTATACCTTGACTTATCCTTCAAGTTACAAGGCTTTTTATAGTAGATAAGAAACACTTCCTCTCTCAAGTATGGCAATGAACTTGAAAGAAATCTAACATAAAGCAATATATCGTGAACTGTAAACTGAAATACTCTTAGTAATTGAAAGAATGTTTAGTAAATGTGTATGTAATTTGAAATGAATAGATAGATAAGATAGCACAAAACTATAAACAATGAACTAAATAACTATAATCCAAATAATGATTAGACCAGTGCCTTAT
>MU227912.1:2173162-2193735 GCA_018584345.1 Thuja plicata
TGTGTGTGTGTGTGTGTGTGTTTGAGTGGCTTTCACACCTTTTTAGGGTGAAAAGACACAACTCTTATTACAAATTATTTTGAAAAAATAATAAACTAACTAAAAAATAACTACCTAACTTTCGGATCTGGCTTTGGTAGAAAATCCAAAACACCTTTTGAAAAGTTAATATTTCTGTTGGAGATAGGAAATTTGATTTCCCGAACTGGGTCTTTTTTAGATTTTTAAAATTCGACAATCTTTACCCTCTGTCAAAATCATCTTTGTAGCAGGTTTAAATTCCAGCATTTTCTGAAGGCTTCGATTAGTTAGTTCTATTTATTTGTGTCATAAAGCTTCCTTTCTTTGATATTTTTTTTTATGGATAAACATGCTTCTTGATAATGGATTGGGACTTATAAATTATCAAAATTTAGGGTACCACCACACCTCCCGACAAAAGCTTTCCAAAGCCTTCAAGTGCTCTCTCAAACCATTAGTTGTCTTGGCTATAATGATGAGATCATCTACATATAATAATAGTTTTATCACATAACTAGCCAGCTGAACCCCCTTACCACTAGCATTATTTAACCATTCTTCTAACTTGTCAATGTAAAGCCCAAACAAGGTAGGAGATAGCGGGAACCCCTGTTTGACCCCTATGTTGCTGCCAAAGCACTCCGATAACCCTTCTGCAGTTCTGATTTTGGCCTTAACCTATTCATAAAGTTTGTGAACAACAGTCCTTAACACCATAGGAATGCCCAGCTCCTCCATTCTTTTCCACAATTTGTGTCAGGGTACTGTGTCAAAAGCTTTTTTGAAGTCCACGAAACAGCAAAAAGCCTCATCTCCTAGAGTGTCCCATATTTTCTCAACTAAGTATCTAAGATTTTCTCTGTGGTCAATAAGTATTTCTGCATATTGTATTTCTGAGAAACCAGAAGGGAGAAGGATGCCTCTTGCTGCATTAATGACCATTACATTTAGGCTAACAAATTAAAACTTCTGCATATTATATTGTGAGAAACCAGAAGTGTAAGTCTTGCTCCATTTATGACCAATACATTCAGGCTAACAACTCCTGTACATCATCCTATTTGAGTTTACTTTTCAGAAATGAATGCAAAGATGCCATCGTAGAAAAGAGCCTTGTCCTTAGTGGCCTCATTATAGAGGTTTCAACTAAGTATTTAATAATGTGCAATAAGTATTTCTACATATTGTATTCCCAAGCAACCAGAAGGGAGAAGGATGCCTCTTGCTTCATTAATGACCAATACATTCAGGCTAACAACTTAAAATTTCTGCATATTATATTATGAGAAACCAGAAGTGTATCTCTTACACCATTTATGACCAATACATTCAGAATGACATCTCCTGTACGTCCTCCTATTTGAGTTTACTTTTTATAAATGAATGCAAAGATGCCATCATAGAAAAGAGCCTTGTCCTTAGTGGCCTCACTGTAGAGGTTTGGTAGAAGTATCGTATCTTATGAAAGATATTTATTTTACATAACCTGAATAGTTAGACCAAGGGCAACAACCTTTTTAGGGATAAGATATTTGCATAAAATCCTATTTCAGGAATGAATGAATGATTTTAATGATGTCTACAAGACCAAGTCTAAGGGACCAAAGAAACACTCAACCTTAAACAATTTCCATATTCCTTTCCAACTCCGATCTTCTTTAATGAATCTTGACTAGCAAACCAGCAGTTTGGCTGACCTTATCTTCTTCAAATAAAATTTTCATGTTGTCCACTTTCAAGATGGTTGCATATTGAGCTCAAATATCGTCATATGCTGCGCATTCTTTGAGAAAGTGTCATTCAGTTTCAATTGCACCTGTCCTACAAAACATGCAAGTTCTCTCCTCCCAAGCCTATTTGGCCCTCTTCCATCTGTCTATCTTTCACTTGAGATGATGCGATCCCATCCTCAATTGTGTCATTAATAGCCTTTCTTTTCTCTTTAATAGCAGCCCCTAAGTATCTTTTCTCCCCATTTCCCCAGTTGGGTTGAACACTTGCATGTAGTAAGCCTTTTTTCGACCGATGTTATTAGTCCACATGACACTGTGAAACTTCTCTATGATAAACTTTTGTATGTCCACGTTTGTATTAGGACACTCGTGTAGCTTAATATTTTATTTATCCAACCACTTATTATTTTTCTTCATCCATGTTTTCTTTCTACAGATAAGATCCTCATCCTTCACAATTTTTGGTCATTGTTGGTCTTTCATGTTTTCAACCTCTTTAAGTAGCTAAGTAACCGAGTTATCGCTCAAGCTTCCAACGGAAAAGTCTCAGCTTCCGATAAAAGGATATCATAAGGTACAAAGGTCTTAACTTTGAGATTGCTTGCAATTAGGTGCTTTTGAATTCTCTCTAGCTGCCTCCAACCGCAGTTTGACAGGCTGCCCCCCAAACCTTGCAGCCATAAAGAACCATCGGCATGACCAGCAAACCGAAAAGAGTCTTCATGGTTTTCCAATCCCAGATTTCAGCGGTTATGCATTTTTTCTAGATTAAATACAAGGATTTTCAGCCCCCATGTAACATTTTTGCTCTACATGTTTCCCAACTGAGTTTATAATGAAAATCAATCCCAAGATACTTGTATTCTTTCACAATTTTGGGTTTTCAAAAAGGAATGTAATATGCTTTTCTTTTCTCCTTAAAGAGAAAGTCATGATTTTGGTTTTGGTGATGTTCACATGCATCCCAACCTCCTAACAAAAGAAATCTAAGGCACTTAAATGATCCCTTAACCCTGCTAAAAGAAGTTTCACCACATACCCTGCTAAATGCACACCTTCCCCATCCGTTATGTTTAACCGAGTTTCTAATTTATCAATGTATAACCCAAAATAGTTTAGGGATAAAGGACATCCCTACTTAACACCAATGTCACTACCAAAACATTCAGACATTCCTTCATTAGTTTTGATTTTGGCTCTAATCTTGTTATATAATTTGTGCATTGTTGCTCTATATCCGTCAGGGATACCCAATTCTATCATTTTGTTCCATAGCTTGTCCCTAGGTACTGTATCAAAGGCTTTCTTAAAGTCTAAAAAAAAACAATAAGCTTCTTCTCCCTGATTATCCCATATTTTCTCTATTAAATGGCGAAGAGTGATGCAATGGTCAATGGTGGAATGCCTAGGTCTGAAACCTGCTTGCCCTCTAGTCTTTTTCCCTTCACCTTCCGCCCAACTACTAATTTTGCATTCTATCATGCTCCTAAAAAGTTTGCCTAAAAGGGGGTTGACCATAATAGTGCAGTAGTTATATGGATTATTGATGTCACCACTTTTAAAGACGGGGATAACCACACTCGTTACCCAATCCGTCAGAAAACCATCGTAGATAACACGGTTGAAGATTCCTTTTATGCAAGGCACAAGCATTTTTGCTCCCCATTTAAAAAATTCAGCTTACAACCCATCAATATCACTAGCTTTACCACTTGCCAATTTCTTTATCCCTATCTTGATATCTTCAACTGTGAAGAGTTCCTCCGAAGTAAACTCATATGCCCGTCCAAAAAAAATCCTTTGGATCTCCATGCCAGAACTTTTAAAAGAAGAGCTTGAGTCTTTCCAATTGCTTCAAATTTTTCAACCAAAAACAACTTTATAAACAAATACGATCAATTATCAAAAACCTCCTTGATGCCAAAAATGGAGTAAACAAAAATTCTTGAGCAACAAGAAGGGTACCTCTTGCTCCATTTAATGGCCAGTACAATCAGGCTAAAAACTTCAAATTTTTGCTTATGTATTCCTGAGCAACCAGAAGGGTATCTCTTGCTCAATTGATGGCCAATACATTCACGCTAACAACTCATGTGCATCGTCCTATTTGAGTTTAATTTTCATAAATGAATGCAAAGATACCATCCTAGAAAATCCCTTGTCCTTAGTGGTCTCACTGTAAAGGTTTGGTAGAAGAAGTACTGTATCTTATTAAAAATATTTATTTTACATAACTTGAATAGTCAGACCGGGAAGGACAACAGCCTTTTCAGGGATAACATCTTTGCATACAATCTTATTTCAAGATGTAACCTCATATGCTAATGCCAGAACTTTTAAGAGTAGAGCTTGAGCCTTTCCAATTGCTTCAAATTTTTCAACCACCTGCAACTTTATAAACAAATACAATTAAAATCCTCCTTCCCGCCAAAAATGGATTAAACAAAAATTTCCCAAAAATTAAACCAAGCATATCAACAATAGACAACAACTTACTAAAATAATACATCGCATTTATGTCCTTAGCATTCCTACAAGTAACTTACTACTAAGGGATGTCTAGCAACTTTGTGAATTACATTAGAAAATGTTTTTGTTGCTCAATTCAAGGCCTACTTTCTTCCTCTTTGCATTAGGGAATCTTGGCAATTCTCTCTCATTTTAACAATAATTTGATTTTTTGTTTTTAGTGTGTGTACACTAGATGATGGTGTGAGGAAGAAAAAAGGCCTCCAACACATGTTATTAAAATATTTTGGATTGTATTCATCATTGGAAAATGGTTATATCAGTGAAGAAAATAACATTGATATTTTGGACTGTATTCATCATTGAATTGCATTTTGACTGTTTTATTTTTCTATTCATAAAGTCTTTCCAGTCTTTCCACTCAATGAATCACCTTAAGATTGAGGTCATTTTTAAAAGTTGACTTCTCCACCGGTTTTCTATGACCCATATAGGGCCCAAACCTAAGACAAGATTGGACCTCCCAAGGGCCCCAATACTGAGGTACTATTCCATTGTAGTTGCTCTTGATTTTTGTGTAAGAACACCTCTAAAATCACGTTTCTATGCTTGGAGTCCCATCTTGTAGGGTCTGATTCATCTTCCATGGATTAGGTACGACCCATACCTCGGACCTCCCATACTTGGCTGCTCTACCATTGAATTACCCAACCCTTTTAACTTTTTAAGCTACTAGATCCTTTTCAAATAGTGATCTGAGTTGGTTTAAACCAACACAGTCCACCTGTGTGTGTATTTTGTGGTTCCTGCAAGTTGCAACATAACACTTCAATAAGTCATTACATTAGTGAAAAACATAGAATAGGCCATATAATTAAACACTAAAACTGACTTGTTGCTTCCTATCTAAGAGGAGTGTGAAGAATGCTATAATTGCCCTCATATTATGCATTAATCAGTGACATATACAACCTATAATGGAAGATTCAATTGAAAACAAGCCTAAATGCTCAAGAAATGGTTCATTTTAGTTCTAGAATTGAATATTATAACAATGCAAATGAGATTTGATCTAAAATGCATTAGTATTTCTAAGAATGTAAGCAACATAAGTTTACTTCTAAAATTAGGGGCAACATAAGGATGCTTTCAACAATTAAGAATTAGTGGCCCATTGAGCTTAAAATTCATTCTATTTATAGAAGAATTAAGTGAATGAGAGGTTGAGATTGAAAGTGGAAGAGAGGTGGATATTGAATCTTTGGTGATCCATGTGAGGTGATCCAAGTGATTTCACTCCCATTGGTTAGGGAATTGACTTTCCCTTTAGGTATAAATAAATAAAAATATACCTTACCAATCAATACTGAAAATTAGACAAGAATAGAAAAGAATATCAACATTCTTTTCATTTATTTATTTTTATTTTACTTAAGAAGAAATAGAAGTAAAAATATTTGAAGTTAGACAACTTTTTGCATGTGAAAGGTGTTATTCAATTCAAAGAATCTGAGTGAATTCTATAGAGATTAGAGTGCATGTACATCATCGTGTATAATATAATTTGATTAGTGGATGGGGTTTTATTTAATTCCTTTTTTATTAATTACTTTAGCCATATTTTGATTTGTTTTGATTGAATTGAATTGTTTTTTATTTAACTCAATTGTTTTGATTTAATTGATTTAATTGGCTAATGCAATTAATTTGATTTAGTGATTAAAACCACTTAGGAGATTAAATTTGATTTAATGAATTATGCCAATAAATTGAAGAATTGTCTTGACATAATTAGGGGTATGATCACACTTAGGGAAAATAGGGTCTATGGTCAGAGTAGACCAAATTAGGGTGGTTAAATTTTTTCCTCTTTGAATAGATGTGTGAACAACGCATTGATTCAAAGAAAGTTTTTTTTTATGTTGCTTCAGAAAGTTTGAGAATTTTGCACTTGATCGAACGAAATGCCTGATGAGATCAGTCTCACACTTGATTGAACTAAAATGACAGAATTGACTTTGAACTTGATCGAACAAAGGTCAATAAGCAAAGATCTTAAACCAATTTTAAACTTGGTTGTCGTCCAAAAATTGATAATATCGACTCCGAACTTGATCGAACGAAGGTCAGTACAAAGCTGCTAGGAGCTTAATAAGAATCTGAAAAAAGTAGATATGATATCTAGTTTATGAGAACCGAAGCCTTCAATCCAACAGTCCTGACTTAGTCAAGGAACTGGCATGCCTTTAGTTTGTTTGATAGCGAAGTCATTTTAATGTTGTTTCGATCAAGAATTTGATTGATTTTAGTGTGATCATGCCCCCTCGGGAACGAAATCAAAGGAAAAAGAATAAATCCCTTTGTAGAATGATGTATCACCTGAATTTATCGATTGAATCATGAAAGAATCAATCTAAGAGAAGTGGAGAAACGAAGATGTGTTTAGAGAAAACATAATTTTACCAAGTTAATCACGTTAAAATGTGAGTTTGGTTTCATTTCTGATTGACCAAATATTTTATATATCATTGATATCAAGAAATGTGTGTGTATTATGTGGTTCCTGCAAGCTGCAACACAACACTTCAATAAGTCATTACATTAGTGAAAAACATAGAATAAGCCATAGAATTAAACACTAAAACCGATTTATTGCTTCCTATCTAAGAGGAGTGTGAAGAATGCTATAATTTCCCTCGAATTATGCATTAACCAGTGACATATACAACCTAGAACGGAAGATTCAGTTGAAAACAAGCCTAAATGCTCAAGAAATGGTTCATTTTAGTTCTAAAATTGAAGATTATAATAATGCAAATGAGATTTGATATAAAATGCATAAAGACTCTTAAGAATACTAGCAACATAAGTTTACTTCTAAAATTAGGGGCAGCATAAGGATGCTTTCAACAATTAAGAATTAGGGGCCCATTGAGCTTAAAATTCATTCTATTTATAGAAGAATTAAGTGAATGGGAGGTTGAGATTGAAAGTGGAAGAGAGGTGGAGATTGAATCTTTGGTGATACATGTGAGGTGATCCAAGTGACTTCACTCCCATTGGTTAGGGAATTGACTTTCCCTTTTGTAAATGGGAATGTAATTTGGGGTTTTATTTAATTCCTTTTTATTAATTACTTTAGCCATATTTTGATTTGTTTTGATTGAATTGAATTATTTTTTATTTAATTCAATTGTTTTGATTTAATTGATTTAATTGGCTAAGGCAATTAATTTGATTTAGTAATTAAAACCACTTAGGAGATCAAATTTGATTTAATCAATTATGCCAATAAATTGAAGAATTGTCTTGACATAATTAGGAGTATGATCACACTTAGGGAAAATAGGGTCTATGGTCAGAGCAGACCAAATTAGGGTGGTTACATTTTTCCCTCTTTGAATAGATGTGCGAGCAGCGCATTGATTCAAAGAAAGTTTTTTTGATGTTGACTTCAGAACGTTTGAGAATTTTGCACATGATCGAACGAAATGTCTGATGAGATCAGTCTCACACTTGATTTGAACTAAACTGATAGAATTGACTTTGAACTTGATCAAACAAAGGTCAATAAGAAAAGATCTTAAAGATACCAATTCTGAACTTGGTTTTCGTCCAAAAATTGATAATACCGACTTCGAACTTGATCGAACGAAGGTCAATACAAAGCTGCTAGGAGCTTAATAAGAATCTAAGAAAAGTAGACATAAGATATCCAGCTTGTGAGAACCGAATCCTTCAATCCAACAGTGCTGACTTAGTCAAGGAACTATCATGCCTTTAGTTTTTTTGATAATGAAGTCATTTTAATGTTGTTTCGAGCAAGAATTTGATTGATTTTAGTGTGATCATGCCCCCTCAGGAACGAAATCAAAGGAAAAAGAATAAATCCCTCAGTAGAATGATGTATCACCTAAATTTATCGATTGAATCATGATAGAATCAATTTAGGAGAAGTGGAAAAATGAAGATGTGTTTAGAGAAAACACAATTTTACCAAGTTAATCACGTTAAAATGTGAGTTTGGTTTTGTTCCTGATTGATCAAAGATTTCAGAAATCATTGATATTAGTAATATAGATTATGTAATTAACTTGGATTTCGAATGAATCAAGAAATCATTTTAAGCTCAAGTCCCTTGTTTATGTTGTTCTTTTAAAATGAATCATGTAATCTCTAAATGCATCTACATGCAGACTCCTAGGAGTGTCACTGATTTTGTATACATTGTAGCATTTTATCATCATTGGGTGTTTGTTGTGACAAACATCACCTGATAGTACAACTATCACTAATACCCACTGGTATCATGAAAGTATGAATACTATGTTTATTGGATGAAATGTCAGAAATAAACTTAAGCATCAAGGCATAGAAGCTAGGATGACAAGTTAGTTATCTCCTTTTACTATTAAGAATCGATTTATGTTCCAGTGTAATGTAAGATATGTGACCCGTAATGACCTTGAAAATTCATATCCTTGGATACATCATGTAGCATACACCCTAGTGAGAATCTGATTTAGAAAACAGACAAAGAAATTGTTTCAACCTCACCATAGTTTACACATAACAAGGATCGAGATATATGCGGCTATTCACTCATGTTGGCAGCCCTTACCATAAACATCCAAGTTAGGTAAAATTTATAGGATCATTTGGAACAATCACCATACGCAGAAAACCAAGGAAATGTTATGCCCTATGTCCTTGCGACTCTTTGTCTTTGAATAGACATCATGGAGTTACTCGGAAGACATAACAAGCACCAATTAAGAATCAATCAAAGAAAAATTATAATCTCTTAGATGCCCCTAGTATGAAACATCATGGGAACATAAAAGAATCATAATCAAGCCAAGATCAAACTATGTGTTTAAGTAGTATTGAGAAATATTGTTGATTAATTTGTCAAGCACAATAGAGATTCATCAATCAGAATTTGGAAGTAAGCAATATGTTTTCACGTCTGAGGATATGTGAGATTAACTTTGTCAGCAATTGCAATCCAATGTAGTGTTTATAAACACTGGTTGATTAAAGTGTTGAGAAACACTAGTGCGTTTTTTATTAAAGTGTTGAAAAAAACTAGTTTGTTTAAGTTCAGGATTAAAGTGTTGAGGAACACTAGTTTGATGTCTATTTTAGGTAGGTGGTGTTGAAGAAACACCTTTGTTTTTTATAGTGACATTTAAGTTCAAGTATTGATAAACACTGTTTTGAGAGGTGATCCATCCTAGACAAGATGCTTATGACAACCTAGCATAAGCGAACTGACCATGATAGCAAAGATACCCCTAGTGAAAAATGACTATTCCTAAGATGCAAATGTAGACAAATCCCAAGCAAGGATAGGACATTTGTAAAGGATTAGAGTCACCAAACAGCACAGGTGCAAGTATGAAGGTTTAGTGTCGTTGATGTATTGATAGATAGAGAACAGAGTTCAAGTGACGCATGTTTGCCAGTGTGTAGAAGATTTGTAAAAGATTACCAATTCTCAAGCATGACCATATTTGTGTGCCCCCAATGTCTAGAAATATGCAGGGCATTACATATGGATTGATAACTCAGAAGTGGATCGGTAAAAGTGGATGAAGCAGGTGAATGCAACCCTCAAGGACAGTCTCCTCCAGATTACCCAAGCTAGGTAAAAATAATATAGCAATGTAGGCTCATGAAGTAGTGCTAAACATCACATAGAATAATGACCTAATGTCATGAAAAGTATGTAGGATAGCATGTATTCCAAAAGAGTGGACATATCAAGAGAGTTTTTAGAACTTGTTTTCTATTTTATTTTGTTCTTCCTTTTGATCAAGACCAAGGGGTCAACTGATAGGATTAGTGCCAGGATAGTGATTATTTGGCTTAGGATAAGCAAGATCACAATAATGTGCAATAGATAAGAGCAAGTGAGTAAGATACTAGATGCCAATATGCAACGTGTTCATGAATAGCCTCAACCTTGTCAAGATCACTAGACGGGAAATGGATGGAAGATGTCATGGATAAGATGTCATGGAAGGAACTTGCCCCCAAGTGAAGAGTGCAAATAGGAGGAATTATGCGTGATGCTTGTTTGTCAGGTTTTCATCATGATACTTATCCAAGGTGCCACAAAAAGTGGTTTTCACCATAGGATAAATTTTTTTCTCTTTACTTTTGCTACCAAGGTGTCTATTTTACCAGGTTTT
Organism: Thuja plicata; assembly: GCA_018584345.1. NCBI lineage: Eukaryota > Viridiplantae > Streptophyta > Pinopsida > Cupressales > Cupressaceae > Thuja > Thuja plicata. The sequence continues at coordinate 2,183,583 of MU227912.1, forward strand.
CACTGAGGCACTTTTTCTCTTTTTCAATCTCCTTGTTTTTTTTTCTTTTTCTTTTTCTAATTTTGAGGAACTTATGCATCTTTCTCTTTGGATAGTGCTCTTTTGAAGGATATGCTATGATAGGCCAAGAAAATTGAAAGTATGCTCAAAGATGTTGATAGGGTGATGAAAAGGGTATGAAATGGAGGATAAGGGAGATGAAAGCCAAGATTTTATGCAATGGACTGGATGAGAGGAATAGAAGGAATGTAAGGACCCAATATGGAAGGATAGTAGGCAGGGGTAGGATATTGGGTGCGGTAGTGAGAGTTTTGTGTAGGCAAGATCAACATCGACACACATCTTGAAGGATGGTGGAATGATAGAGGAAAAGGGTGTGAAATGGATTTAGGTTTTGATATGGATCTTGGTACACGAGGACCCAAGATGGATGAAGACGTATTCAAGACAATGGATTTTGGGACATGAGGACCCAAAATAGGTTTTGGAGATGAAAAATGTTTGAACAGAGACGGAGTGGAAGCCTTTGGAAGCTTGGATGCCAATTATAATTTTTATTTTTTGTTGAAGTCTTTTAAGAGTGACTTGGGAATCCACACATCTTGTGATTTTCTTTTTTGTGTCCAAGTCCTTTAGAATAGACTTGGGAATCCGCATTGATTTTACTTTGCTTTTGGATGTTTTAACATTCACTTCTTTAATGAGGGATTTTAGAATCCACATTTTCGTTGGTGTTCTTCTTTGCTTAGTGGACCTTTGTGGTCACTGGAATGTTTAGTTTTTCTTTGTATTCACTTGTCGATTAGATTGGACATGGTGATCCTTATATGTAAGCGAATTCTTCAATTTCTGATTTCTTTGTTTGACATCCAAATTGCTTCCAAAAGACTTGAGATTTTTTGATGAATAAGGTCGATATGGATGATTCATATGGAGCAATTGATATGAAGGTTTTGAAGATGCATGTCTTTGTCGATCTTGATAGGAGATAGGGTAAGTGGATGGAGGGATATATGGACCCAATATAGATGGAAGGCTTGAAGCTTTCATCTTTTGGACATAGGGTCCAAGGATAGATTTGGAGGATGGAGAAGGTTAATTCTTGCGTGCAAATGGATGAATATAAGGTGTGAAATGAGTATCAACATCTTTAGAATGAGCTTCTCGACCAAGTATCTTTTGTTTAGAATTCATCTTCATACTCATAGACTCATGAGTAGCTTTGATAGGAGCGACTTTGACAGGAACCATTGATGCATGAGGTGACTCGTTATCATGTAAAGGATTTGGAATAATAATGGTTTCTTGAGATGGATATGGAAGAGTATGTGAAGGATATGATGGGATATGCTGATCTTGACAAGGGTCTTTGTATAGTGCAAGAAGGGTACCTTGCTCTTGTTTTTCAATAGGATTTTTAGGAGTAGAGAGAATATCCGGATCTTTCTTAGGAGATGGAGGGCTATGTAGCTCTTGAGATGGAGGAATATCTTCTTGAAGAGATACAAGGGAGTCATCTTCAAATTGTAGGGATTCTTCATCAAATGTTGGAGGGGATAGGATAATGTCTTGATCTTGATCATTAGTAAGACTTTTCTCTTCGTATTTGTTGTATCCTCTTGACATGGATCCACTCCAAAGGAAAAGGTAGGAGTTTCAATCTTTATAAGGGGTTCTTGAAGGATTGTTGGGGAATCATTCAGAATAGGCATTGAAGCACACGGAAGCTTAGGGTCTTTGATCTTAGGAGTATGGAATATAATCGCAGCAAGATATAGATTACCTTGAATTTCTTTTAAAGGAAGCCCTTGAGGGTAGACATAGTTAGTATGAAAAGCATTGGGATCTTTGTTTGATGGAGTACATTTGGATATTTTTGAAGATTTGTAAGATGGAGGAATAGTGGAAGAACTATAGGTGTTATGTAGCTCATTTCTAGACATAGGTTTATGATTTTGATCATGCTTGCGATTGGTATTCTCATTTGATAATTCATGAGTATCTTCAACTTTGATTATGGCATCATCAATTAGATCTTGGATTTTATGTTTTAACTCCATGCAATGTGAAGTTTTATGCTCATTATTTTGATGATAGGCACAGTAGGTACTCACAAATGACATCCCACATGAGGTGGTTTGAGGCAATGTGATGAGATTTTTTTCAAGAAGCTCTGCTAGCATTGTTGTATAAGATCATCTCAAATGAGTGAATGCTCTATCCCTTGGACATTTAGATCCACTTGAACTATCCAAAGAGATGTTGGATTAAAGATTATGAGGACGTTGATCAAAGATAGGATTGACATGATCCTGTGAAATAACCTCTTGATCAAAGATAAGATTGCCATGAGTAGGTCTCTCCTTAGTTGAAGAATGTGAAGACATGTATCTTTTGATCATAGAGAAGAGGAAATATTGATATTAGTGGAGACCCATTTGATGAGGTATCTTTCTCTACTTTTAAGTCTTGAATTTTAGATTTCAAAGCTTGCATTTTCTTAGAAAGGGCTTTAATGAGAATCTCTTCTTCCTTGGTGTTAAGATCATAGGGTTTATCCCATTTGTTTTCAGCCATCGTAAGATTGTCTTGATCAAAGTCTTGGAATGGTGCCAAAAGGATTTCTGAATTGTCCCCAAATGTGTGAGTTTGGATTTGATGTTTCAAAGTAATTGATTCCAGCGTCAGAGGGTTAGAATGCCCTGATAGTGAGCTGGGAACCAGTGAGAGCCAGTTGTTTGAAGTAAGTGACTCTAGCATCAGAGGGTTAGAATGCCCTGATAGTGAGCTGGGAATCAAGATGTTTAGTTGAGTGTAAAGACCACACGATTTAGAACTAATTGTGAAGATCTAAAAGGACATGGAAGGTAGACTTATAAGCAAGTTGTGAAACAACGACAAATGGACCAGTAAAAGCAACAAGACCAGACTGAAGAGCCAAAAGGGTATCCAAAAGTACTGAATTCTTCTGAGAAAAAAGTATGTAAGTGCCCATTGTCCTAGATGCGACACACTGCATGCAAGGTTTTGCTTAACCAGATGCTAGCTTTGATATACGAGATGCGAGATTTGATATACGGGATGCGATCTTTCTCCCTAAATGCGATGCGGAAATTACCAGACGTGAGCTTTCTCCCCGGATGCGAGCCAGGATACTAAATGCGACTTTGCACAACCATATGCGAGCCAAGACAGACTAAAGGTGAACCTCTAATGTTCTGTCAAGTTTTGTCAAGTTTGTTAAGTTTGTCTCGGAATACGTGAAGTTTATTTGATTGCAGTTTGTTCTCTGAGACTTTCCAGTGAGTAAAAAATATAGCATGTAGTCTTAAGGATTGAATTTTGTTGTTTGTTTGAAGGATTTGTCTTTTTAGTGATCTTTTAATCGTATCAAGCAATTTTGCATTGTTAGGGGTGAACAAACACATCCTTAATCCCTAGTGTCTAAGCATAGGATGAAAATCTTTACTCATTGACTCAGGTACACACTCAAATGCTAATCAGAATATGGCTATCACCAAGCACGCAATGGCTCTCATCATGATACCATATTAGCCGACTCCAAACGCAAGTGAGGGCAAGAAATGACGGGTATCTTGGGGCAATTACTTTTTGTCTTGCACAAAGATTATCACCCTTTCGGGGGTGAATCGGGTAGTTTGACTACAAATATTTTGTTTATGATGGGGCAATCCATTCGAAACCGTCTCCCATAGAATTGCACAAGGCAAAATTGAGGCGTATAGCCCTATGAGTACTCAAATGTGTGGTCTCACAAGCAAGATTCAAAGAATGATATCAAAATTTCAAGAACAAAACCGATTCTGTCTTCCGAGGTTTTAGCCTACAAGGAAGCAATTATTTATAGTGAGTTGGAAGGGTTGGCGTAAACATGTCCTCACTTGGGTCGTTCCCGGGAGATTTTTTCCTCAACCAGTAGGCCCTCTAATGTTTAATAAGCATACAAAGGATTGGCGAGCTTAGGATTTTAAGATTTCTGATTCTTCGAAAGAAGAAGAGCATACTCTCCTAGTCCATGTCGTTTTCTCCCAAAACACTTCAATCACTTGTTCATTCCCTCAAACGACTTCACTCACAACTCAATCCCCCATATCGAGTTTTTGATTCCCCCACTTGGAAGGAAGAGCAAATCCTCTAGTGAGACTGAAAAACAAGTTTAAGTTTGATTTATATATTCCTAAGTTAATGAAGACACAAGTACTTGAAAGCAAAGTTTGTTTGTTCTTTGACCATAATATTTAATGTTTTGCTTGTTCAATTACAAATCCCAAATTTAGACAATGAAGTTCTTTCTTTCCACAAAATTTAGGTGACTTGTGTTGTTCAATTACTTAACCAAAGAGAAATTAAACGGTGAATCTTATTCATTTAGTCCCACAAAGTTTAATGATTTGCCTTGTTCAATTACTTTGTCAAAATGAATTAAACAATGAGTTTGTTTTGCCTTGTTCAATTACTCCAAATTCCTCTCAAGTTTTAAATCAACTTTTGATTTTCTAATTTTCCTTGAACGAAAAGAGCATACTCATCTGATTGATTTAACAAATAATTAGAAAATGTGATTTAATTTGAAACTTTGAAGAATTAAGAACAAGTTAATCTACAAAAAATTGCAAAGCTCAAGTTAACAATCCCTTTTCCACCCTTTTTAAGAAAAAAGGGTACAAACAACAATCTGCAAACAATTGTTAGGTTGTTTAGATGACAGAGACAGAAAACATCCAAAGGTTAATGGTTAGATTTTTCAAATTTCAACCTTAAAAACTAGATGTGATCCTATTTTCCCTAATTGCGACTGTATTTCCCGAAAATGACCCAGAATTAACCAGATGTGATGCTTTACTAGATGCGATTCAAGGTTCCCCAGATGCGAGCTCCAAAATCTGGGATGCGATGCAATTTTCCTAAAATGAGCCTTTATCACAAAATGTGACTCTGTACCTGCAAACAAAGAAGAGAAATTAGCTCAAAATGAAGAATAAATGAGGTAAATTCTGGGATTCTACGCCACGGTGGGCGCCAAAAATGTGTGTATTTTGTGGTCCCTGCAAACTACAACACAACACTTCAATAAGTCATTACATTAGTGAAAAACATAGAATAAGCCATAGAATTAAACACTAAAACTGACTCATTGCTTCCTATCTAAGAAGAGTGTGAAGAATGCTATAAATGCCCTCAGATTATGCATTAATCAGTGACATATACAACCTATAATAGAAGATTCAATTGAAAACAAGCTTAAATGCTCAAGAAATGGTTCATTTTAGTTCTAAAATTGAAGATTATAACAATGCAAATGAGATTTGATCTAAAATGCATAAAGACTCTTAAGAATACTAGCAGCATAAGTTTACTTCTTAAATTAGGGGCAGCATAAGGATGCTTTCAACAATTAAGAATTAGGGGCCTATTAAGCTTAAAATTTATTCTATTTATAGAAGAATTAAGTGAATGAGAGGTTGAGATTGAAAGTGGAAGAGGGGTGGAGATTGAATCTTTGGTGATCCAAGTGATTTCACTCCTATTGGTTAGGGAATTGATTTTCCCTTTTGTAAATGGGAATGTAATTTGGGGTTTTATTTAATTATTTTTTATTAATTACTTTAGCCATATTTTGATTTGTTTTGATTGAATTGAATTATTTTTTATTTAATTCAATTGTTTTGATTTAATTGATTTAATTGGCTAAGGCAATTAATTTGATTTAGTGATTAAAACCACTTAGGAGATTAAATTTGATTTAATGAATTATGTCAATAAATTGAATAATTGTCTTGACATAATTAGAGGTATGATCACACTTAGGACAAATAGGGTCTATGGTCAGCGCAGACCAAATTAGGGTGGTTACACCACCATCCCATCAACAAACAAATTTATCTTTTAATCCTAAATTGATGGTGGAAAAGTAGCAATCTGTGACCTTATTTGCAACCCTGCAGCAATACTTTTTAAATGATTATAAAAGAATGAAGATCACTTCAATCCTATGTTACCCCAATTTTCTGGGACGTGGGGACGAGGAAACATATAACATTGTGACATTCATCATAGCTATTAGAATATTAATGTTTCACTTTTTTCACTTTTTCCACTTTTTCACTTCGGTGTCTCCTGCCCGCGGCACGAAGCGCCCTCTCGGTCCTCCTTCTTCTGGACACACAAGGCTTGTGAGACCTCGTAGTGATCGTAAAGATCACACTCGACAGTAGCACTCCACCACCAGTGTTACTCAAAGACGGTCAAGGGCTCTTTCTAGTCTCGAATCGTATCCTTCAGTGCTTAATTACTTCTCGCCCAGAAAGAGCCTCTAGGCGCTCTCCCTAGTTCTTATGTTTTCTGTTTTCTGCTTTCTTGTTATTGTTCTTTCCTCAGACACCATTTGGTGCTCCTGATGTTGGTTGTTTTGCTCTGTATGTTCCTAGTCCCTTTGACCTTTGGTGGTCTCTTGTTGGACATTAATAATTTATCTTATCTTAGCTTAGCTTAGCTTATCTTAATGGTCATCTTAGTTAGTCTTTAATTTATTAGGTAGCTTTTGTTTTCATCATTTAGAAACATCACATCGTCTTTGTAAATCTATGTAAGGAACTTTCATATCCTCTATTTAATACAATAACATCAATTTACCATAACATGGTATCATAGCAGGTCGATGAGATTTCATAAAATTTGACAAATTTTTTTTTAAAAAATTGAGCCTCTTCTGATTTGAAATTTTTTTCCAAAAAATTGCTTTTGATTTTTTAAAATAAAAATCATTGGAGGTATTTTATGAAAATTTTGTGGTTCGTCTTCGAAGATTTTTGCTGAAAATCGCTAGCCTTGGAAAGGTTTTGATCGCTCAATTTCCTAGTTTGAACAAAAGTCTCTGATTTTCAAGGGTTGCATGCACTTGCATGTGTTGTTTTACCATGCGAAGTCTCGTGATTTGCCGCATGAAGGTTTCTCTTGTGGGTTTTATTAAAAAATCATATGTTGGGTTTTCTAATTTTTTGTCCTTAAAAAATTGGTGGGTGGGTTTTATAATTTTTCTCCGTAAAATTTATAGTAGGTTTTTGTGCAATTTTTTGCCTCAAAATTGTTTTTTAAAAGGGTTTCTACTTCAAAAACGAAGTTTTGTATTCTGATCTGTGTCTCAGATTTTGTGTTGGGTTTTGATCAATTTCTCACCTTAAAAATTGCGTTGGGTTTTCATAATTTTTTCCTTTAAAGTTTTTTTGATTCTGTAATTTGCAAAGTTTTGTGAGTTTTTACTGTTTTTTTTTTTAATAATACAATGATTTGTAATCTTGGGTTTGGCGATTTTTTCCTCAAAAATCGTGACTTTTTGTTTTCTATTATGTGGTGTTGTGTTCTTCAGCAAAAACTTTGGAGGATTTGCTAATTTTTCCTCAAAATCATGGCAGTTGTTCTTGATATCTCTGGGTACAGGAAAGGGCATCTTTGTTATCTAACATTAGGTTGGAATTTTGTGATGATTTATGGTCAGATGTTTTGCTGATTCTGGGAGGGTTAGTGGCAGACTCATCTTAGTGGGAAAGTCAGTGGTAGACCCATCTCTTGTTGCAGAGCATTCTAAAGAAGGGGGCACCCTTCTCTATTTTTTTGGATGGCTTCTTGGTCATTAACATTTTGCAGATCTAGGGAGGGTCTCAACATCAAAAAAAATTTCAGAAAAATTTGTGACCAAAAGACGATGACCATTAAGGGAGAGAATATTATAAAGTTTTCTTTAATGGTAATCTTAGTTAGTTTTTAGTTTATTAGGTAGTTTCTATTTTTGTCTTTAGTTCATGATTGTTTCTAAAAGAAACATCGTCTTTGTAAATCTATATAAGCAGCTTTAATACAACAACATTGATTTACCATAACAATAGCAACATAATAACATTTATAATCATAGAACATAGCATCAAATGAATCAAATCAAATCATCATACAATAAGAACATAGGATAGCATCAAATGAAAGTTTAAATTCTAATTTTATACATTCATAGATATAATTCATTGAAACAATGAAAAGTATCAGATCATATAAGGCTGCAAGTGTCAACAAAATGAGAAGTTAAAAGACTTAAAGTATAGAACATAGCATCAAATGAATCAAATCGAATCATCATACAATAAGAACATAGGATAGCATCAAATGAAATTTCAAATTCTAATTTTATACATTCATAGATATAATTCATTGAAACAATGAAAAGTATCAGATCATATAAGGCTGCAAGTGTCAATAAAATGAGAAGTTAAAAGACTTAAAGTATCATATTATATATCAAAATTCAATTATCAGTGCATTAATGCTAATGTCAAAAGACTCAAAAGTGTCAAAAATCGAAGTCAAAATGAAAACAAAGATAGTATGTTGTTGCCCTTAAGATTTGGTCTGAGAATACTAAATATTGCTCAAATTTACACACTCAATCTACAAATTTTCACCAAAGACAATTCACAAATAACTTTGTTCACATTCTTACAGCAGCAAGAGAAAATGATTATTCACTCGGGCATAACTCTATTCACTCAGGCCAATCTATATGCAACTTGCAAGGAATGCAAAATTTGTTATTTTTTATTATATGCTTAAGATATGACATTAATAATAACATAATTTAATATTTAGGGTTGCTTTGAGGTGTGGGGCCCATGTGAGATTTCAAAAAATTGCAAATATTTTATAAAATTATCTTACTTTTTGCCTCTTGCTGCAGGAAACGGCCAAAAGTCCCCCGGACGGCTAGGGGACGGCCCACACGAGATCAAGAAAAATTGCAAATATTTTATAAAATTATCTTACTTTTTGCCTCTTGCTGCAGGAAACGGCCATAAGTCCCCAGGACGGCCAAAGGTTTCCAAAACTTCCGTTGATATCCCCAAGTTTCGGGGACAGTTTCCAAATATTTGCTTAATTGGTAAAAGCTTGGAAACGTTTCCAGCTGTCTCCAAATCCCCGAAACCTACCTTACCTGGAGTTTAGGGGTGGAAACATGTTTCCGGGTAACATAGCTTCAACCACAAAAACACCACTTTGGAAGGCAATAATTATCAGCATAGTCTCCTTGAACCTTGGTCGATTCCATTGCGATTCTCAGGCCAAAGCTGAGAGCTAAAACCTATGCTTTGCAGGGTCAAATGGAATCGAATCTGCGTCTCATTGCATGCCTCTAGGACCTGTTACAAAAAGCGAGAGTGCAGTTCACTGCCCTTTGATGCTTGGGTTTTCTGCTTTAATAGAGTAGATATTCAAATTCATTAGTTTGTAACTTAGTACTATAAATCAGAAGCTCTGAAGAATAGTGTCATAAGCCACATATGTATATGCTGTTCAGAATGAAGCGGTATTTTAAATTCTCAAGACATATCCACGATTTCCAGCAGTGAAAAATCAATCCATAAATAATATTAGATTTTGGAATCCCCCATTTCTAAAATAGATTTAGTTAATTTTGTACTGTGATTATTTATACTTTATTATTTAGTTGAACTCCAGCAGATTGTAAAAAATACCTAACCATGTAAATTGAGATCAAGTCAACAATATTTAGTTGCATTTTTTCATCCTACTGATGGATTATTGATTGATTCAAAACACTGATTAAAAAACCTCAGTTTTTTCCAGCACTCTCTTTGTTAGCATTGGCTGTTAAACTTAATATGCATTTTTCCTGCTCCTAAGCTACCAGAAGGGTACCTCTTGCTTTACTGATGGCCAGTACATTTTGGGTTAACAGCTCTTGTGCATCCTATTTTAGTTTTCCTTTCAGAATTGGATGCAAAGAGGCCATCCTAGAAAAATACCTTGTCCTAAGTGACCATATCTTGAAAGAGAAACATTTATACTGGATAACCTGAATAGTTAGGCCAGAAAGGACAACGGTCTTTTCATGGATAACTTCTTTGCATGCAAATCCTATTTCAAGTAGTAAACTCACAACCTCTATGTCAAAAAAATCCCTTGAATCTTCGCCAAATCTTTTAAAAATCAAGCTTCAGTCTTTCCTAGGGTCTCAAATTCTTCAAGGACCTGCAATATTATAAATAAATGTGATCAAATCAACTAAACAAAACTTCCTCCAGCAATTAAACCAAGCATAGCAACAATACAAAACAGGTTACTATAA
>MU227912.1:2196908-2210764 GCA_018584345.1 Thuja plicata
TTGCATAAACAAATCTTAGTCAATTCCTCTCATTTGATGAGGAATCTATTTTTCTGTTTTTCACGCATGTGCACTGGATGATGGTCAAGAAAGATAGAGGCCTCATTGTTTCACTGGATTTCATATTTATATGCATAGATTCTACAGCATATTTTAGTTAAAATGCGCACACATAGTGAAGGAAATAACATATTACAAATGTGAACTAAATTCTTCACATGAGTACCAGAAGGGTATACCTCTTGCTTTACTAATGGCCAGTACATTTTGGGTTAACAGAGCTTATGCATCCTATTTCCGTTTTCCTTTCAGAATTGGATGCAAAGAGGCCATCCTAGAAAAATCCCTTGTCCTAAGTGGTCTCACTGTGAAGGTTGAGTTAAATAAATGCCATATCTTGAAAGAGAAACATTTATTCTGGATAACCTGAATAGTTAGGCCAGAAAGGACAACGGCATTTTCATGGATAACTTCTTTGCATGCAATCCTATTTCAAGTAGTAAACTCACAACCTCTATGTCAAAAAAATCTCTTGAATCTTCGCCAAATCTTTTAAAAGTCTTTCCTAGGGTCTCAAATTCTTCAAGGACCTGCAATATTATAAATAAATGTGATCAAATTAACTAAACAAAAATTCCTCCAGCAATTAAACCAAGCATAGCAACAATAGAAAACAGGTTACTATAATAGTACCTCACATTTCTCTGTCTTAGCATTCCTACAGGAGACCTCACAGTGGATCCCTGCTTTTGCATTGTAAACTAAATTAGGAACTGTTTGTGTTGTTCTGTTCAACGTATATCTTATACATTTTGCATAAACAAATCTTAGTCAATTCCTCTCATTTGATGAGGAATCTATTTTTCTGTTTTTCACGCATGCGCACTGGATGATGGTCAAGAAAGATAGAGGCCTCATTATTTCACTGGATTTCATATTTATATGCATAGATTCTACAGCATATTTTAGTTGAAATGCGCACACATAGTGAAGGAAATAACAGATTACAAATGTGAACTAAATTCTTCACATGAGTGACACCTCTTCACACTCCATAACCAGAGCATTTGGTGCATTCCCTTCTAAACCTGTTTCTCGATTAAGTCATCTTTTATTGCAGCCTACAATTTGACACAGGTAATGTGAGAATCAAATAGGCCTTGAATTCCCATGATCTCTTTCCCTGTGTAACAAAGATGATGCTAATATAGAGACACTCTTTCTGATCTGTTTAGGAAATAGATATCTAGGGCTTTTCATAGACAACCAAAATTGTAAATCAGGTAGTACATATTTCTATTTCTGTTTTAACATTTACTGATATTAGTATATTACTATATATAGTTGGTATAGTATATCTTACTTTAAATACTTTTGCAATATTTACTAATTATTATTTCATAAGAATTTTTTCCCATATAGTAGTATTTTGCACAGTCAAGTCATCACCACAGTAGTCCCACACAGTATAACTTCCCAGCGCTTTTGAATAGATAAATTACACTTAAGTTGTAGACTATGGAAAAGACTTAATTACTTTTAAATTTTGGAAAAGTTTGAAATTTCTGGATTGTATTCTTTAAAGCTAAAAGCTGTCCATCTATTAAGGTGTTGATGGCTTTATTTTGGCCCAAAGGCTTCACATTGTGAAGCACAATTTCTTATATATGTAAGTATACAAGCAAATTATCAATGCAAATAATATAAAATTCTTGGGCCCATGCTACATTTGAATTTTGAAAAGTTTTTGTTATTTGTGTATTGTATGTCCATCAATTAGATTTTGATGGTTTTCCTTTGGCTCAAAGGTTTCACACTGTTTAGTGAGATTTCTTATATATGTAAATATATAGGGATTATCAAAGTAAAGAATATAAAACTCTTGGCAACAGAAGTACTCTTAAGAGGTTAGAAGTAGAACCGTCCAAGAAAAGGGTGGAATGAACATCCTTTTGCTCCTGACAGTGACCAAAGAAAATGGTCATCCCAGTTTTTCACTCGATGAACAAATGACAGTTATAACATGTAATGAATACTGGGATCATGTTTATGGTAAGAGCATTGGAAGCAATGGAGAGCACAATTTTCTCGACAACATCCAGAATACAGGTAGAGAGAACTTGTAAGATAAATCAAGTTGCAGGATGCACACAAACAGGAAGAGGAAACAGCAATGATGGCCAGTAATGACCGGGCTCATTTGAAGGCAGTTTAGAGCAGATGTCTATTGCTGAGAAATATACTCAAGCTACTAAAGAACCAAAGGATGTATTGGAGAAACTTTTGAATTTGATCATTAATCTTTGGTTCAGTTCCTATTCCAAGTAAATTGATCGGTAAACCAAATGCACTTGCCCTTCAGTTCTCACCTCTTCACATCAGCGCATCCGGTTCAGTTCCTATTCCAAGTAAATTGATCGGTAAACCAAATGCACTTGCCTTTCAGTTCTCACCTCTTCACATCAGCGAGTCCATTTCTTCATCCAACAGGGATTCCTGTGGTGCTTCAAATAGCACTTCTTATTAGCTAATTAATCCAGTTGGAATGAATAAAAAGAATGTAGAAACTGTCAGATGGGTGCCTGGGTCCATACAGGAGTTTTTTTTCAGTTAAGAAACAGCAAGAGTTGATTACTAGTCATAACAGGAAGAGACAGATGTTCCACACTTTGTTGGGAAGAGTTGAAAGTTGAAACTAATGTAGGTAAAGCTATTTTAGACACATTGTTATCATTATTTTTTACCATTGAGTTGAGTTCCCCATTAATTTTTTAGAACGGCAAGCTGCCCTTATTGTAACTGAGGAATAATAAAAACCAAAAAATAAAGAAGCGCATTTTTTTGTGTGTCCCATTTTAAGGGATAGGGGGTGTACCTGTTTGCAGAGATCTATCCAGGGTTTTGTCTTGAGCTTTCAGACTACACACATTTTTTGTGATAGCAAATATGGCAAGTTAGTATGATGCTTGGCACGTTAATTCCCGTCTAAAAAGGGGACTAATTTAACTAATGGTGCACTAAGATGTAAGTACTGCTGAAGTATAAAAATTTGTGGGAATCGTACGACTAGGGCATGTAGATAAACAGAAGTTACATGCAAAATTGAAACTCTCTGTTTTGATCAATATGGAATTGATAAAGCAATATTTCTTAGGATAAGTTGAATTGTTCGTTCTAAACAAGCATAGGAAATATTTATCAATGCAGATCAGGGTGCACAATAACAAAATTGCAAACACCTGAAAAGGAAACTTTTTTGCAAATGTGTAAATGATTTAACAAAAGTACATGTGTTAATAATTATGAAAGGAATGTTCAAAGCTTATGTTGCAATAAGTTTGGACACTACAAGTTAGAATGTTTGAGTAAACAGGTTGCAACAGGAAAAAGAAATGCTTATGTTTAAGATAAACAAAATTTGTTTATTTTTTATTTCATTTCAAAGAAGATGGCACATTGATTCTAGATGTTCTTTTCATATGACATCTAATAAGAATTTGTTCATCAGTTTAATTGAGAAACATAATTACACAGTGGTATTAAGAGATAAACAGTTCTCTGTGTGGATGATCTTCTATGCTGGGATCAATTCAGCATTTTTTGCAGAGGTTTTAGAGCAGCCATATTTTCTCATTATAGAAGTATGGGAGACAAAGGATGGAATATTCATGTCCCAAAAGAATTGTGCTTCAAATATCTAGCAAAGATTTTAGATTCCGGGTTGCAAATTAGTCGCAACACCTATTAAAGTTGGACTTAAGTTGCCAAATTTAGATAAATTAATTCCACCGAACCCACTTTATATAGACAATTTATTGGCAGCTTGACCTACTTGACTGCTACTTTACCAGATATCACACACTGAAGAGTAGTCAATGGGATTCCAACTATGTCGGAGGGATATTATGGTCTATAATTTCAGCATTCCAAGCACACCAATTCAGATTAAAAAGTTTCCACAGGCAATCAGAAGTCAACTTGTGGTTATACTTTAAATTTTGGTTTTGTAGTATTTTCTTGTATCACTTTCTAGAGCAGAGGCCAAGTACAAAGCTTGCTAAGTGTAATGGTTGAGAATATTGTTAAAGGATAGGCAACAGATACAGAGTGGACCTATCTTGTTGTATTATGATAACAAAAGTACTACACAGAAAAGAATCCAATGTTTCATAGCAAGACTAATTATATTGAGATTTAGAATCACTACGTCAATGAGTTTGTTCAGCAAGTACTAATCAAGGTTGTGTACCACCCTGCAGAGTATCAGATAGCAAAGATATTTCCAAACCCCATAGCTTGCAACAGGTTCCAAAATCTTTAAAATTTTCTTAGATATCTTCCCAGGCTCCAGCTGTGATAATGGTGAGAATGAAAGAACCATGCCCATTGCATGCGCACATTCTACACTGCTCTCTTTGTTAAGTTCAGTTAATCAGCAATTTGCATGTAGTTTTCATTCAATTTACAATTGTTTAATTTTCTATATAACGGTCAATTTCCTTCTAATCAATACAGAAATTGGGGCTTACGATATTTGTATTGTGTATGATCTGCAGATCATTGTTGTTTATTATTTGCATTGGTATTCTAATCCTTCATAACAACTGTCCATGTCCTATTTGAATGCTCCATACAAATACTAATGTGACAAAATTGTTGATCTAAATGCAGTTGTTGGCTGTGTCATGATGCAGTTATGGTGGAGGAGAAAAAGAACACTCGAAGGGGCTGATCAACATAATGTAATAGATGCTTGATTGTTAAGTACTACTTAGTACTTCCCTTTTTGTTTTTTGTTCTAAAGTTGAGGAATCTACATGGCCTACTAAACCTGATCGGATATCTCTTATAGTTTTTTAAACTATTAATAAATAGTAGGATTGATGTAATTTACCAAAAATTGTGGATCTGTTTATGAGGTTACCTCATGGGGCTTTTGTGTAGCAGCTTTTATTCAACATTTAAAATAAAATAAAAAATATTCATATTTAAAAATGATGAAAGCAAACATACTAAAATATTGTAATGCAATGGAGTACGGCTGATTATAAACAACATCTACCTGCTTGCATGTGTTTTTCCTGGCTTGTAGATTTGAGAACACGCAATAGTTATTTCTACGTATTGTTTTTCCAAGCAACCATAACCATGCATCTTCTTCCACTGATGGCGAGTAAATTTTAGGTTTGCAACTCTCACACATCCTCCTATTTGAATTTACTGTTCAGAATTGGACACAGAGAGGCCATCCTAGAAATGGTCCTTGTCCTAAGTGGTCTGACTGTGAAAGTTCAGTAAACGAAATGCCATGTCTAATGAAAGACTGACATTTGTTCTGCAAAACCTGAATAGTAAGACCAAGGAGGACGACGACCCTTTCAGTGATATCTTCTTTGCATACAATGCTATTTTGAGAGTAAACTCATATGCACTAAAAAAACAGAATTCAAATGAAGCTCTGCAATATAACATTTGAACCCAAAACTTCAGTCTTGCCAATTGCTTTAATTTCTTCAAACACCTGTTAGCTTAAAAAATTAAATATGATCAAATCCTACTTGGAAAATGCATGAGATTTCTTTGCCAGAAATTAAGCCAAGCATGGCACAATGATAACAGAGAACAAATCATTTGAATAATTCCTCACATTTCTGTGTCTCTACCATTCCTACAAGGGACTTACTATTTACCACTAACCTAAATGATTGATTTCCTCATAAAAAGTAAAGCTGTATGTAAACTCTAGATGGCATGCATGCACAAAGTGGAAACATAGACAAGGCAGAAGAGTTGATTGAGAAACATTGTTATATAGAAATATCTCCTAAAATTATTTGATAACTAAATTGAATGTGGCCTAGAGCTTTCAAAAATTTCTGTGTTACCGGATTCATGTCTAGGACCCTGGATCCGGGTCCGGGTCCGGGTCCGGATTCTCATCCCGGTCCGTGCTGGATCCGGGCAGGGTCCGGATTTTGACCTGTGGGTCCGGATGGATCCGTGGCTTTGCCCCCAAATCCCCATTTAATAATTTGGGGTGGAAACTACACCAATAAAAGTGGGGAAAAATTAACCTTCGAGTCTTATTAGGCTCCATATAGAAGATGATGATGATGAAGAAGAGAATATCAATAAATTATTAATCCATTAGTTGAACTTCAAACAATGATACTTGAACTGATGTTATGATTTAATTTTAATGTTTTGAATCTTTGAGATTTTGCATTGATCAATGATCAAGCATCATAGAATCATACTATGAAATGATTTAGGTTTAGAATTATGTATATTTCTCTTATTTTTTGTATATATAATGCATATATATATATATACACACACTCACGAACCCCTACGAACCCAAACGGCAAATTTTTTTTTTCGCGAATCCACGAACCGGATTCGCGAGCCCGAATCGGTAACTTAGAAAAATTTTAAATAAGTGGGCGTCCTCTCAAACTATTCCTAAAACAAATGTTGGAATGTAGTACAAGGATCCACAAAATAATTTGAAACCCTTTCTCCTTCAATAACAGATTTTATTATAATTTGGAATTTAGATTTTTAAACAAGTGGTGTCCTCTCAAACTATTCCAAGAATCCCTTGATAATTATTAATAATAATTATCTTTCCTTCTATTGCTAGAGCATCTGATATTAATTTCAAATGTATGTTTTTTTAGCAGTCAAACTTCATTGGGACGTAGAGGACAGCTAGTCATCCCCCTAATGTCCCTAAAGTTTCTGAAACGCTTTGGAAATGTTTCCTAGAAAAAGGAGAAAGAGGACAAGGAGGGGACGTTTCCTAGGCATCCCTAAGTACCTGTAACATCCCCTCTAGGAAACAGGGGTACCAGGGCAGGGACACATCCCCAAGGACCATTGTCTGAAAAAAATTAATCCTTTGCAATCACTCCAATCTGAGTGAGACTTCTGAACCTCCGGCTACATTTCTAGAGCTACTCTAGCCTCTCCTCAATTGGAAACACTTTACGAAAAGTTATTTCAAGGCCAAACTTGACTAAGTTTCAATCCTATTACACATTTGCATACATTTTGGTCAAAATGGATTTGTCCAAGCAGCTATCAATAGAGATCAAGATCAGGCTTTGTAGCAAAACCTGGTTACAAATGGCAGACTATGAAGCACTAGCTTTTAGGTGAAGAAAAATCAGCAAAGTTGCATGGACACAGATACAGATACAAATAGGGGTATGGTTTCAGACACAGATACGGCCATTTTTTAATACTCCCAATATGGATACAGCTGGATACGACATTAATAAAAAAACTCATACACATATATTTAACACAATTTTCTAAGATATTAGAGGAGATTTTCATTACTTCAAAAGCAATATAGACACATAAATGCCTATTAAATAATTATAAATTAATTTAACACTTTACAATATGCAAAAATAGTAGATTTGCATTGGAAGACAACCCAAAAAATGGGTCAGAAAACATTTCAGTTGTCTTTCTCATATGGTGTAGGTTTTGTTTATACCAATTTTTTTTAAACAATTTGCATTAATGATGTTTTTTTAATGAAATTCGGGAAGATTTACATCAGATTTGAAAAAAATCAGATCACATAGTATTTGACATGGTTGGAAAATCAAGTTTTCTTCGGCACGCATGTGTACAATATTCGACGTGTATCTGGGCTGTATCGGATACGTTTCCAAACTGGACATGGGGATATGCGTGCCCGAGGAGGGACAAAGAAGTTTCCAGCTACTATAGAAAAATGTGAAACTACAAACACTGATTCTAAGTGTAAAAATTCTACATTCGTGGCATAAGTAAGACCGCTCTGGTCCACAACGAGAAAATTTGATCAAAATGGATGTGCCCAAGCAGCTATCAATGGAGATCAAAATCAAGCATGGTAGCAAAACTTAGTTCCCCAGGGGGCTCGTTGTAGACTACGAAAGATCAACATTACGGTGAAAAAAAAAGTGAAACCACAAACATTGATAATAGTGTAAAAGTCTACATTCTTGGCACAAGTGATACCACTCTAGTCCATAACCAGAGAATTTGGTGCTTTCCTCGTGCAACACTTTATCAACTCAGACTTCAACTAAACATATACCTTTGTATAGCCGTACAAATTGACACATGTAACAATGAAATAGGCCCTCCATTACCCTGATCCTTTTTTCCACATAATAGAGCTCAGAGAACTTGCTTCTATATATATGCATGCACTATTTCTGGCATAACTTGGAGATAAATATCTAGAGCTTCCCATCCAACGCTACAAAATGTGAGTTTTCCGTGAGCTATTTAGGGCGGCAAATATTATTTCCTCATAAAATGGGTGTATTTGTGTGGGCAGGGTTCTTCATGGAATCAAATCACAGACACAAAATTCTGCCAAATCTGATCGACATACTGTCAGATCCATATTTCTCATCTATAACAAATCAGTTCAATCTGCTTCAGATTTCCAAATTTGGTAACCGTGGTCAAAACCTATGTGTATGAAATTTGAACGATTCAATAGAATTAATTGAAAAAAAAAATCCCTCGTTCACTTCTGCAAGTCCAGCTTGGCTGTGATTTAAGAACTGACCTTTTACCTCTTTTCTTACTACAACTCTTCTATATCGATATTGTTTTCCAGATTATGTGCTTATAAAAGTTAAACTGTCAAACTCCATAAAGGAAATGGTATCTGTGGTGGTAGACTTTTAAGTTCTTCCCCTTACAGACATGATTTTCAGTTATACGTGGTGTTGAACAATGTTTATTTTTTCATTTTGTAATTTCACAAGTTCATCCCATGTTATCCCAGGCAATGTTACTTAAAAGGTTGGGGTTTCCACTCAACTAAAGCCTAGTTCCGCTGCATTCTGGCAGGGGAGAAAAGTACAAGTCTTGGGTGGTTTTGCTGGCACGGAGTTCCCTTGATCCACTCGCCAAAGGGTGATACCAGACCAACTAGGACTCGGAGATTTTGATGGCACAGATTGCCCTTCAGCTATATGCCAAAGGGAGATTGAAGCTCAACTAGAACTCAGATTTTAATTGCACCAATCGCCTTTCATCCATATGCCGGAAGGGGATGGGAGCTCAACTAGAAATCAGATTGCCTTGCCCATGTGCCAAAAGGAGATTGGAGCTCAAATAGGACTTATTTTGGCTGCACAGATCGCCCTTCGCCATGTGCCAAATGCTGTTCTAAGGTCAACTCAGACAGGGAAACTTTGACGGCACAGGCTCCGTTTCAGCCATAAGTGAAAGGGAGATCCAAGCTCAACTTAGACTTAAAAAGTTTGGGCACGAGTTGCCCTTCTTTCATCTGAGAAAGAGAGGGCAACTTTGACTTGGAAATATTGATGGCATAAATTGCCCTTCGTTTATGTGCCAAATAGGTATCCAAGCTCAACTAGGACTCGAAAACTTTAACGGGAAGTATTGCCCTTTCATCCGTATGCCAAAGGGAGATGTGAACTTGTCTAGGACTCAAAAAGTTTCGATGGCAAGGATTATTCTTCAGCCATATGCCAAAGGGAGCTTTGATCATTATCAAAGATTTTGATGGCACACATTTTTCTCCATCCAATACCAAACAGAGATCCAAGTTGAACTAGGACTCTGACACTTTGATGCCAAATTGCTCTACATCCAAACGCTACAAGGAGATCCCAGCTCAACCAGGCCTCGGAGGCCTCGACGCCACAGATCGCCCTTTGTCCACAAGCCACAAAAAGATCCGAACTCAACTAGCATGCATTGATTTTGATGGCACAAATTGCCCTTTTGACATACCAAAGGAAGATCCGAGTTCAACAAGGACTCGGAGATTTTGACATCCCAGATTGCTCTTTGTTATATGCCAAAAGGAGAATGAGCTCAACTAAGACTGAAAATTCAAGGAACACCGGCAGCTGACACTCAAGCCTGACCTATTGGCAACAACAGAGAAACGTTTCTAAGAAGGGAGAGGTGTGCCCCAAATATATCCCTCCATCCATGGCAGTGCAAGCCCAACAGCAATTCAACCTTGCTTGACTCTATACAAATTGGACCCCTACCATTGTGTTAGTTTCTCGCTGGGAAGAATTGAAATGGGTTTTCTTTCCATGAAAAAATGATTGTGTTCTACATTTTTCACTACAAATTGCTATAGAAAAAATCGAAAAAGGAAAAACACTGAAAGAATGCATGAGTAGATCAACATACCTGAGGCTTCTGGATGGGAGGAATACTCTTGTTGGCCGCAAGGAGATCAGACTTTCGGGTCTTTACCAGTCACAACAATCAGGCGATTCTTAATTCCTCCTCACACACTTGCTTTTACAATGTGAACGACCAGAGGAATAATTATAGGGGGAAAAAGTTCATACAGCTGGACTCCATGCTAGCTGGCACCTACCACTCTGCGCTACTGGAATCATCCAAAAGCAAAACATAACCGTTGGGGAGCCCTCAAAAAATATATTCGTCACCTTTAATTGAACTGCGCGTACTAAGAACATGTGGCGCTTTAAAAATTCGGTGAATAGAGCACTAAATAGAATCGAACTTTTACCTGTAATTGTGATGCCATAATGTAACACTTTCACCAAAGGAGGGGCAAGCGATATGTTTGATAGAGGTTTGGTTTGAAAGTATAAATGAAGTTTTACATAAAAAGGAAGTGTATAAAAGTGTTGGTCTTCAAACATGTATCAATATAGAATCTATTTTTATACATCGTAGCATTCATTTTGGAAAAAATAAAGTTCAATTATTGTATTTTTTGTATGTCTTAAGAAAATGCAACATTCAAATGCATGGGAAGACATAAAAAATTGTTGTATTTATAATTATAAATCTTTTTTTGTTTCCTCATCTTGATCAGCAAGTATGAACCTATAGAAGATAAATGTTATAATTGATAAGCAACAAAAATTTCATGAATTGAAGAAAGTGAATAATTTAATTTTTAATTTGTAGTACTTTAAAAGGGGGTGTGCTAGTAACTTCATATACCTAGAATTATTGCAAGATCAATTGCGAGTGAGCATCTTCTTTCTTACTAATAATGTTGTGTGGATTCATTTTCTTTTTGGAGCACTGATTCAAAGAGAAGGAAAGATTAGATACAAAGGTCTTTTAGGGATTTGACTCTCGAGACTATTGTCTTTCAGTTTCACCTATATCAATTGTGGTTTTATATAGTGTTAGGTTTTTTTATTTGTATATAGTTCACTTTTATTACATATATAGTTCACTTTTATAGAACTACACAATGGGGCAATAAACCATTTTATAAATTGTCTAACAAAAAAGTGAACTTGAAGATTTTTTATTTTTATTTTTTGTATAAATATGAGTTAGATCCCTAGGAATTGTATGAATTACATGGAATGAATTATTTTAACTTGTTTCTACAATGTACATAATTTATACAAATCCAAAGCCAAACTAATGAATATGACCTTTGGGGTACTTATTTTACATTTAGGGCTACCCAAGTGACTAGATATTCAAATATACATATGATTTTTAACAAGAGAGTAGAGTAGTTACATTTCAATGATAATTGATAGGATACTACATATTATATCTTGTTCAATAGATATTTTAAACCACTCTTCTCAAAAAAAAAAGTTATTTGAACCATTAATTCACCAATATTAAAAAAATCACATAATTTGTAATTCAATAAATTAATTTTTAAATAATAGATTATTAGGTGCAATGTCTAGATTATATGAAAAAATGCTATTAATACTATTGCTACTTTGAGGAATATGATAGTTTGGTGAATATGATAACTAATATCTTTGATGTTACATGTCTCCGTCCTTTTTACATGGAATACTAATGGAGATAAAATAGTAACCTAATCACTAGTTGTAGACTACAAGCTAGGGAACAATTATTGCAAAAGTTGGAGACCCATATGAACAAAGTAGAATCAAATGAGCATAGAATTTCTAAGTGGTCATCTTATATTTTGTAGAGAGAGAAAAGTTTGGACAAAAAAAAATGACGTGTTTATGAAATAATAATGTAAATGATTAAGGTTAAAATAGTTATACAATAACATGTGTTACAAAATTAATGGTATGTACATACTATAAACCATTTGGAGAGCAGATTATAATGCCAAAATTCATTAATGCTAAAGATGGCATAGATTACTCATGTTGACATGTGTTGTTTTTATATATAATTGGCAACTCTTTATGTCAACAAAGAGATAAAACATTTATACAAACAATTTGAATCTTTATGTTATATCCCAAATACTAATAGATATCAATTATCAAGCAACAAATGAAGCTCAATCTTATACTCATTCTGTAGAAAACAATATTACAAAATTATATGATATTTTAAAATATATTTCACAAATTATATTTTTATTAAATTGTAATAAGCCAATAATAGAACAAATTAACAACAACAACTTATATGGAGCATACAAAATGTTGAGGAAGACAAGAAGACTAGGGGAGAGGACCCGGTAGTTGAGCACCCTAACTTCGCGCTTCTCAAAATCCTACGTGGAAAGCTCAAATCACTCCCATTTTTTTATAGTAGCTTACTTGGAAAGTCCCCTGCTTGGTTTCAGGGCCACGTCATTAAATATGATGCCACATCAGCATGCTTTTTGCCAAGGTGTCCAAAACAGCCCAAAAAAAAAGTGAGACCAATCGTAGTGCATTAGGGACCCCCATACTTGAGCAGTTGTTGTGGCATCACACAATTGGTTGCTTTTTAGAATAAGGGACACATTTCATTCAATTATGTGTAGTCATCATCAGCAAAAACAACTTTAAAGTCACAACGATTGATACAATGCTGTAAAAAATATTGGATATTAAATCAACAAGTGTGGGTATTAAGTGAACAACTCTTATCACAACCATTGGAACGTGTTCAAGTACTGGGTCCTCTCCCCTAAGTGTATATATTCTGCTTAATTGTCAGAGGCAAGCTCAACAATTAAGTAGAATATATACCTTAACTTGCAGTACCCGAGACTTTCAAATTTTTTCTTAAATGAATATATGAATTTTTAAAGATTTTCAAACAGACATTTATTTTCATTAAAGTCTAAAGAATAAGAATTCAAAGACGTTTGATAAAATCTTCTCACAAATCACGGCTCTACTCATGCGAATGCGAAAATTGGTCAAAAAACAGAGGTCTCTTACAGGCTCCTCCTTCACACTCCTGGGCGGAATATGAGTGGAAGACTGTGAAGAGTAGAAAAACAAGCAGGGCTGAGAGAGCTATGGTCATGGAGGGAAGGAATGGTAGCAGACAAAATGAGAATAGGGT
Source organism: Thuja plicata (assembly GCA_018584345.1). Lineage (NCBI taxonomy): Eukaryota > Viridiplantae > Streptophyta > Pinopsida > Cupressales > Cupressaceae > Thuja > Thuja plicata. The sequence goes on from MU227912.1 coordinate 2,210,199, forward strand.
CTTGTGAATATGGTTGTTTCCAATCACATCTTGGACTCCTAAATTCTCTTATGGAGAAAAACTATATTACTTTAGGAAGAGGGAACCCTTCCCCTCCCCTTCTAATGGTACATTCCTGACATGATTTAAGGGGCTCCTTCACGCTCCTCTACTCACAATAGGTTTTCACCGCTCCAAGATTGTGTGAAGGGTTTTTTAAAACCTACCCCTGTTAATAGAACTCAAGGCAAGATATATGATCATTGCAAATCTATTTCCAAGACTCATGGAAATTTTGGGCGAAGCAAACCCCATTATGCTTTCAATCACCAAGCGAGGCAAAACAATAGGAATGTTAATCCCATGGTAGGATTTTGGCGAAATAAGAAAGGATATGCAAACCCAAAAACCACGGACTGCGGAAAAGAGCCTAATGTGATTTTCATGAAAACCATTTATACTAAGGGCCCGTTTGGCAGCAGGAATACCATATTCTAGATATGGTCAATTCTGGAAGATGCTGGCAATTCAGGAAGATGCTTATCCTCAAAATGAAATCCGGAATATGGACTGACCCGTTTGGTTCA
>MU227912.1:2241456-2254874 GCA_018584345.1 Thuja plicata
CAACAAGAGCTGGACCCCGCATGGGGTCCGTCTTGATGGTGTGCAAAACCTTACCAAAGGTTTTTTCCTTTTTCGGTTTGCTAACCCTTCTCAGGCGGAAGCGGTTTTTAACCGTGGACCCTGGACTATTAGGTCCTCCCTGTTAGTTTTTCAGAATTGGTCTCAAGACTTTACTATCTCGGACAACAAAAAACTTAGGGTTCCAGTTTGGGTCGATTTCCCTAGCCTCCCTTTGCCATGCTAGCCGTTTATTGAGTCTATTGCTAAAACCCTCGGCAAAGTCATTGTCATGGAGCATGACAAATTTTTCAATGCCCGTCCCCAGAAGCGGGTCTATGTTGAGGTCGACCTTTCCAGGGACCAAATTCAGATTGGTGCCCTCACCATCTCTCAAAAGGTGCTTTATTTGAATCTTCCCAACACCTGTTATCGGTGTCAATCGGCAGAACACAAGATCAAAGATTGCCCGCTGGCTACCCCTCGGGTGAAACCTGTGCCTAAAGATGCGCCGGTCAAAGCCATAGATGCTAGAAAAAAGAAGAATGGACTAAATTTACGTGTAAAGGCTGGAATGCCTCAAGCCCTAAGATGCCACCAGCCTCTGCTGCTGTGTTGCCGTCTCTGGATGTGCCGTTGGTCATTCCCTGCCAGTTGATGCGCCACCAGTGGTGCCCATTGTTTCAAACCCTGTTTCACAGGGGAAGAGTCCAGCTGCAAAGCCATCCACTCCAGAAGTGGTGCTAGCACCGCCAGCAGCTTCTCTGCCTACTTCCAAGGCTATGCGTAGGTCTCGCAGTCCTGATGGTCACACGGATGACCCAGATAAAAGGCGGTTCACCTCGTCTGGAGAATTTCTCCGCAGCTTCAGTTTTGTTCTAGCCTACTTGCAGAATAGCTTCTCCTCTCTTGGGGACGAGGAAGCCATGCAAGATTTTTTATGAAATTTTTGTCCTGGAATGTGCGAAGTCTAACTGACCTCTCCATAAGTACTATGTTCGTGATACTCGTCGCAGACTTCAGAATCTGGACGTGCTTTATTTACAAGAAGTTAAAATTTTTGGGTTTTTGCTAAACTCTGCCTGTCGTGTCATATGGCCGGATGACATTGTCTTTTCTTCTCAGCACGAAGCTGGCAAAGGCGGTGTCATTACTATTCTGGCACCTCGCCTTCATTCTTCTGATGGAGACAACTTTGCACTAAGTATCCTCACAAAATACGCAAATCTGAGAAACTCGATATCTTGTTGGATAATCTCACCCCTGATTTTGGGTATCAAGTACAACTTCAAGGTCCCCTTAATTTTGACAGCATGATAAAGCAAGTTGTGAGGGTAGAGGCATTTATGGTTAAAAAAGGTGAATTAACTTTGTATAAAGACAACAAACAAGGTTCCTCCTCTTCCAACAAAGATAAAGGGAAGTTTACCAACAAAAATAGGGACATTGTGAATGATGGGGTGGTTGATAATGTGACTCCAGGTCCTTCAAAACTGGTCTTCAATCTCACCTCTGGTATACAAGTGACCAAAGCTGTTGAAAAGGCTACAACAAACACTCAACAGCCTTCTAGATTCTTTGGCAACAAACCTTGGGCCCCACGACCCAAGCGTGAATTTACTTCTTTGGGAGAGTCGTTGGATGTAGTTTTCAAGACTTTGGTGCAAAATTAGATTCTCACTCCTTTGGAAAAATGCCTATACAATCTACAACCATGACCCAATTGGTGGAATGAAAACGCATACTGTGAGTATCACCAAAACAAGGGTCATAAGACTGCTACTTGTCTTCAATTGCGTCATAAAGTCCAAGATCTGATTGATAACCAGGTTATCGTTGTGGAAAAAAAAGAATTCAGATCACCAGGCATTTAAAGATCCCTTTCCTCATCATGAGAAAGGCAAGTCTTCCAATGATAAGAACAATAATGCCAAGGTTAACTACGCACATGCCACTTATGATAATGTCATCAACATGGTTGAACCTGTGGAAGTGGAGTATTGTAGTGTGATTACTACTAGGGGGAGTGAGGATGCTCCTAAGCCTAAGACCCCATTCATCTTGAGAGGCCATGGGTCTCACTTATCTAAATCTAAACCATCTCAGGATTGCGTGAACGTTGTTACCAGATCCTGCACTAAAATCACTATCAAGGGTCCTAACTCTCCTGCCGCTACATCCGCACCGAAACAACCCACGGATAAAAATGTTGTTGACTCCGCCAGTAAGACCATGAAAGTTGTCTCCACACCTTCTACTACTGGTTATAGCATTCTAAACCAACTGCAAAGAGCCAATGCTCAAATAACTATCTTTGAGTTGTTGAAGATCTCGCCTGCTCATAGGCAGATTCTGGATAAAGCTCTCACATAAGCTAATGTCCCCAAAGACATCAATCTGGATTAGTTTCAATCCATGGTGGGTCACTTGACTTCACCAAATTATTTGTCCTTCTCAGAAGAAGATGATCACTCAATTAGTCACCCGCATAATTCCCCTCTGCATATAGAAGTCATGATTGGAAAACAACTAGTCCCTCACATCCTCATTGATAATGGTGCTGGCCTCAATATTTGCTCTGATCACTTTCTTTCTCAGGTAGGTTACGACAAAGATAGCATAGATTCCCACAAAAGAATTACTATCAAGGCCTATGATGAAGAAGAGAGAAAATCTAAAGGTTTAGTCGTGCTACCCATTTTGGTTGGACCAGTCGAAAGAGATGTCACATGTCAGGTGCTAGACCTTCCTCTTGCGTATAATATCTTGCTGGGAAGACCATGGATCCATGAGATGCAAGCGGTTCCCTCTACATACCATCAATGCATTAAGTTTCATTTCCAAGGCACAAAGGTGACAATTCCTGCTAGTATGGGCTCTTCTTGTAATGCGCTCACTCAATCAGCTGATAGTCTTGTTCCGACTAATAGATAATACATATAATTATGTGATGCCAAGCTCAGAGACATAGAACAAACCTTGAAAATCATAGACATAGGCATGGGGGGTATCAAATAGAACCTGTGCTATCATTAGCAGCTCTACCTCCGTCTCCTTGTTCTTATGGGAGACCTTCTAAGAACAATAGATCTTCTACTCCTCCGGAGATAGTTTATGATGGTGCCTTTGTACGAGCTTCTACACTATTAGAAGATGAAGATGAGGAAAGAGCTATTAAAGCTTGGATTTGCAAAGGAAAGAACATACCTGAAAAGACTGCCCGAGCTCGTGAACTAAATCCCAACAATGAAGGTCTTAAGATTATGAAACACTTTGGGTACAAAGGGAGTGACCCCAATAGGGGTGAATGGTAATGGGTTAGTGGAACCTATTAAAGCTATGGGTCAAAAGAAAAAAGACACAACTAGTTTAGGCTTCAAGAAGATCCTATTCCATCTAGGGATTAACAAATTTGTACCAAAATTGGTTCCTTCACCAAAACCTGAAGGCACAACTACAGTCGACACCATAGAAGATAGCTTCGATGAGGATTGCTTTCCTTATCCCATTCCTCCAGACCTGGCAACATTCTTTGCTGAGCCAGATAATTTTGTACCACGTGCCAGTATAGTCAAGACTAACAATGATTCTGATAAAACCACTCCATTTGATGCACTAACCTATGAACAATGGAAAGTGTTACAAGATCCTAGTTTCCAAGGTGAACGATACATACCACCAGAGTTTCAAGAGTAGTTGGCACAAGAACAGGATGGTGTTGCAAGAACTCCCAAACCTTCATGGTACAAACACCCAAGTCAGAGTTCAGACATAGATTCTCATGAATATGAGTTCGAAAGTTTGTCAGAAGGATCTTATGAAAAGCTTCTCGATGTAAGTGAGGTGTCTAGTGAAAGGTCTAATGAGTTTGAGACCATAAATGTTAACATGTCTTCTACTTCGGTCGTTAGGAGTCAAAAGGATTCGAACACACCTTTGGATGAGATCGATTTAGCTCTCAGCTTACTAGTCAATGCTTTCGATGATTATACCATGAGTGCACTTGAACCCATCACATCTCTTTCACTCCAACATCCTGAGTTAATAGACTAGAATTCCCCTACCTCATCCAATGAAGTCCTTACATTCCAGAATGACTATGCTCTAGCCTGCTACCTTCATGCTATTGAACATGTAACATCCTCCACTAGTGAAGAAAGTGTCAACATGACCGAGGCTGATATCAAGTATCTTAGTCATAAAATTAAAAGAAGAAAAAATAGGTGCTCTGATGGTGAAAACCACACTGTGGCAGTATCAGAGCCAAAAAAAGTAAAAAGAAAGACGTATCCAAAGGTGAAAACCTCTTTGAGGCGCCTGAGGATGAGATACTTGATGCACTTCTAAGTCATTTCTAGGAATGCTCATCGGTGCTAATTGAGCCAACTCAGCTGGAAAACCTCGGTATAGAAGAACATCCACACATCATTCATGTGGCTAAGTCATTATCTACAGAAGAACTCAAGGAATTCGTAGATTTCTTCAAGGAGAAAAAGATAAATTTTGCATGGACATACTCTAACATGCTTGTTGTAGATCATGATCTCATCATGCATCATTTGTCAATAGCTCTGTGTGTGAAATCAGTCAAACAAAAACTTAGAAAGATGCATCTGCATGTGGCTCTACTAGTAAAGGCAGAATTGGAAAAAATTCTAAAAGTTGGGTTCATCCAAGCAATTGATTATGTAGAGTGGATCTCTAACATATTCCTAGTGACTAAACATGACAAATCTATCAGAGTCTGCACAGACTTTAGGGACTTGAATAAGGCATGTCCAAAAGATGATTTTCCACTTCCCAATATTGACATGATTGTGGATATGACAGCAGGGTATGAGATGTACTCTCTAGTGGACTATTTCTCTGGCTATAACCAAATCAAAATTGTGCCAGAGGACCAAGAGAAGACTACTTTTACTTGTGCATGGGGTACATTCAGCTAGAATGTTATGCCTTTTGGTCTTAAGAATGCTGGAGCCACCTATCAGAGAGTTGTCACTACCATATTTCATGACATGATGCATAAGACAATGGAGGACTATGTGGATGACACACTCGCTAAAAATATGTATAGGAAGACACATCTCACTAATCTAGGCCCTATACTACATCATATGGAAAAATTTAGACTGCATCTTAACCCTAAGAAATGTGCATTTGGGGTTACTTCAGGAAAATTACTTGGTTATATCATCTCTGCAAAGGGAATTGAGGTGGATCCCTCAAAGGTGCAAGCTATCATGGAAATGCCTCCACCTTGCAATGTCAGACAAGTTAGAGGTCTTCAAGGTTGGCTTCAATCTATCCAGCGTTTCATCTCGCAGCTAGCTGACAAGTCACAACCATTTACTAAAACTCTACATAAAGGTGTGACTTATGAATGGAACAAAGAATGTGAACAAGGCTTTCAACAGATCAAACAATATCTAGCCAATCCACCTGTATTAATGCCTCCTATTCAGGGGAAGCCGTTGATCTTATACATCTCAGCTATAGAAACATCTTTGGGTACTGTATTGGCCCAAGAAGATCAAAATAATAAAGAAAGAATCATTTATTACATTAGTAGAACATTGGTCTCTTATGAAATGAATTATTCTGTAATTGAGAAAGCTTGCTTAGCAGTGGTGTTTGCTTCCTAGAAGTTATGACACTGCATGCTGTCTCACACTACAAGGCTAATCACTAAAATTGATCCATTAAAGTACTTACTCAGTAAAGCTACCCTCATAGGTAGACTAGCTAAATGGTTCATGCTCCTTAGTGAATTTGATATTGAATATGTTGAGATAAAAGCTACCAAAGGGAAAACGATCGCAGATTAGTTGGCTAAGGCACCTATTACAGATCATCAACCATTAAAGATTGAATTCCTAGATGAGTCTATCATGATTCTCATGCATCAGACATGGACCATGTTCTTTGGTGGGTCATTCACCCAGCAGGGGTTAGGTACTGGAATTCTATTCATTACACCTTAGCAGTATTCATTACCAAAGGCATACAAAATGATGTTTCCTTGCACAAATAACACTGCCGAGTATGAAGCTTTGATCAATGGATTAAAGATCGCTATTGAATGGCATGTTGATGAGCTAAAAGTCTTTGGAGATTCACAACTGGTTATCAATCAAGTGAATGACATCTATCAAACAAAAGATGAAAAATTGGTGCCCTATAAAAAGATGGTTGACGACCTTAAGAAATACTTTGCACATGTCACTTTCTAGCAAATTCCAAGGGCGGATAATAAAGCAGCTAATGCTATGGCTACTCTAGCTTCTATGTTACAAATGCCAGAAAATGATTTCAGACATGAATTCCTAGTGGAGACGTTATGCTACCTTGCCTATGATTCCCCTGACTCCTAGATGATCTGTTCAGTCATTGGACATGACTCATCCCGCTACCACCATATCTACTCTTATCTTTGTGACCAAATTATTCCTAACACATATAATCAAAATGATAAACATCATTTAATCTATAGTGCTTCATGGTTTGTCATCGTATCTAACAACTTATATAGATGAGGTCTAGACGGTGCCCTCCTTAGGTGTTTAGAACCTGATGAGTCCAAGCACACGTTAGAAGAGGTACATGAAGGCATTTGTGGGTCTCACTCAAATGGTCTGACACTGGCTCGTAAACTTATTAGAGCTAGTTACTATTGGTCAGATATGGAGAAAGAAGCTACACAATTTGCTAAGTCTTGCAAGCAGTGTCAACTACATGGTAATCTGATTCATGCTCCAACCAAGGAGCTTATTCCCTTCATTACTTTCTGGCCATTTCAATAGTGGGCCTTCGACTTAGTGGGTCAGATATATCTATCTTCTTTGAGAGGACATAAATACATCATTACTACTATAGACTATTTTACCAAATGGGTTGAGGTGGTACCTCTCAGTGTAGCTGATGGCAAGTTTGTAGCCATGTTTATACTAAACTACATCATCTGTAGATATGGTGTACCCTCATCTATAATCACTGACAATGGGGGAAAATTCAAGAACAAGGATCTAACAAATTTATGCACTAAGTTCAAGATTATTCAGCACTGGTCTTCTATCTATTATCCCTAGGGTAATGGACAGGCTAAAGCTTCAAACAAGACAATTCTCAAGATCCTACACCGTACAGTACACAAATCTGGACGAGACTAGCATCTCCAGATTAATCTAGCTTTATGTGCTTATCGCACCAGTATACGAACACTAATAGGGGCCATGCCCTTTGCTCTAGTTTATGGTGTCGATGTAGTGCTACCTATTGAGGTTGAGATTCCTACCTTGCGAGTCTCTCTGAAGGGCCTCATTACTGATGATGATATCAGAATATCTCGGCTACAAGAGCTTGAACTACTGGATGAAAGTCAAAAGGTGGCATTCGATCATCTCCGAGCATATCAGAAGAGAATATCTAAAAGCTATAACAAGGTAAGACCAAGAGACTTCCAAATTGGTGATCTCATCCTAAGAGAGAACCCTAAGAATCAACAACAATGGATTCAGAAAGGAAAATTTGAGCCAAACTGGCTTGGTCTGTATATTATTACTATAGTATTTGGGTCTATCACTTACCAACTATCTACCATAGAGGGTGAACAACTTAAAGAGCCTATCAACTCTCTTCATCTGAAAAAGTTTTACAGTTGAAATGTCTTCTGAATGCTCATGTACATACTCTATTCTGAGAAAATCCTAAAAATTGCAAAATGTCCTGAAAAAATGATCATCTTAGTGAAAACCTGGAAAATAGGCAGTTTGATGTATCTATTATCCTGGTGAAAACCTGGTAAACAGGCACCTTGATAATACCAAAAAAATTGAAAAAAATGAAAATACAAAAAAAAAGAGAAAAATGTGTCATTGATGAAAACTTGGTAAACAGGGGTCATGGTAGCAAAAATAGAATTTCTGCCAAGATGGTGAAAACCTAGTAAACAGGCACCTCTTTTTTTACAAGGCTCTATCTATCACAGCATCTCTTGGATTTCTTGCAATTTGCTCTTCTACTTTCCCACTTTAGTGTGCTTTCCTGCTTTAGTTTGTTTGCTCATGCATTCGCTCTTAGTCATCTTTGAGATTTTTCTCGACTTCACATGGATTGAAACTGGTCACACTTGGGGGCATCTTCCTGGTCTAGGGGGCATGGTCCTATCTTTTGGAGAATCTCTCCCACATCAGTCACCAGTGTTTATCACTACGTCTGCATGCTAATGCTTAGATCTCACATCGATCTTTATGCTTGAGAATCTCTCCCACGTCAGTCACCAGTGGTTCTCACTGCGTCTGCCTACTGTCACTGTATTACTAGGATTTCTCACATCAACTTGCTATCTGCATGTTCAACATCAATCCATTCGTTACTTGGGGGCATGGCTCCCCACTTTGATCACTTCTTCAGTTTTCACTCGAGTCAGTAATCTTGTCAATTCTAAAGGACAACTCTCTACTGGCGCAAACTAGTGTTTCTCAACACCCCAATCAAATAGTGTTTTTCAACACTCTCTTTGGACACATCTGTGTTTTTTAACACACATTGGATACATCACAATGTAAACATCTCTCGATAGCAATCAAACACATTGCACTCACAAGCACAACGGTGTTTTTCAACACCCCAAACATGGGCACATTCGTAAACCTTCAAACATGCTGAGCTATGATTGAATATTTTTCTGAATGATGTCTTTTCTCATGAATTTTAGTGATATTTTCTTTATCTACTACTTGTGGGTGTGGTTTCGATGATTCGACAGCATCAAATAAACAAGGTGTATGTGATAAGAGCTTCTGCATTAAGGTGGAAAAACCTCACATCCCTCGATCTTGTTTATTTGCACGCCAAGGGGAGATTGGAACTATATCCTTGACTGTTATTGCTCTGTTTGTTTACTTGTGTACTCTTACTATATCAAACTGGAAACAATGTTCAGGTCACCTTGGCTTTTGTGCCCTAGTGCTTATGTTCGGTTCCTACATTTTATCCAATGAAAGTCATATTCATATCCTTATGGTTGCAGCGACACCAGTAAGGATTGTATTGACTCTGATGTTCCAAAAGTACTCGATGATGATAATTATGCGATGAGTCCAACAACCAAGTCCTAGGATTGCATTTAGCTTAGGCTTGCATTCGCATTTTAGGCTTGCATTGCATTGGTTTTGGTGCTCTCTTCATGGTCTTCTCATTCTTCAAAAGTCCTAATCTTTTATCCTGGCTTCCTACACAAGTGTCTGGTCCTCGCTCTCGATCTTCATTCGTATTCTTTTGGTTAGTACCTATTGTATATTGCAATATCCTGCATGAGATGATTAGTACCATTGCATTCATTGCATTACATTCATTTCTAAAAAGTGCATTTCCATACATTCGTTTGCATTTATATATCCATAAACATGTGCATCCATTATAAGCATAAATCATTACATTCATAGCATTTATCCATCTAAAACATCTATCATTGCTTTACATTCATAGCATTTATCAATAAAACATGTGCATAAACATTTGCATATTCATCCATGACATACATCCATACATCTAATCATATAAGAAACATCTCATAAGATATACAAATCTAAAGCAATATATAAACAAGTAAAATGATGCCAAAATCAAGCTCATATATATATATATATATATCGATCAAAATATACAAGGGTGCTACTCGAGCACAATATATCAAAATGGTGGTACAATATGTATATCTCGTGTCTCATCTAACCACCTAGCGGAGGTGGAGGAGGTGGTATGCCCTGTTGCTAAAGAGGTGGTCCCTATGGAGCGGCTCGTGCCCCAGCATACTCTGAGAATGGCTGAATCTAATCTATTGCCTCAAGAACTGCAATCATGTAAGTAGCATAGTAATAGGCTGCCTGAGCAGCCTCATACCTTGTCTCTATTTGCGATCTAGCCAATGCCTCCTGTAACCCCCGAATCTCTCGGTCTCACTCAACTACTCAAGTCTCCTGAATGACCACCTGTGTGCGTAAATCATCCCACTCCCTCTACGACTGTCTCACCCTCTCTCGAAACCTCCAGAGAGCCTCCTGTAACTATGCTACCTGTTCGCCTACCTTTGGATCAATCGGAACAGTATCAACCATGATGGTGTCCTCTCCCTTCTCAGTGGCTATCTCCTGGCTGCCACTACTCCCGACACCTGCATCTGACCCCATAGGTCTCGTGGGGATAGAAGTCTACATAGTCCTCGATCGTACTACCCTCTCCTACTGTTGTAAGGGTAGTTGCTGCACCTACTGCTGTAAGGGTGGCTGCTGCGCCTGCTACTATAAGGGCGGCTGCTGCGCCTACTATTGTGGTGGTGGCTGTACCACCTACTGTACATGAGGGCCTGGGCCAATAGGATCTGTATATCTAGGGAATGGGTGCACTAATATGTGGTCCCTATATGAAGATGTCATCCCCACATTCGTCACCCTGACTAAATAATCCCACCTAGCTGGTGGTACTCGAGCATCTATCATGCTCTGGCCTCTGTCCAACTATCTCTGCCAGCCCTTCTTCATCTCATCGACGAATTAGGCGTAAGTATAAAACTCCTATGAGACATCCCGAGGTCTCCCAAACTGTCGCAACACTCATGTAAGAAAGAAGCGGTCAATAATGCTAATGGTACTCCTGATAAAAGGATGTGAACATAAAATATACGACAGCTCATGCCGTGCATCATCCCATAACTCTGTGGCTATCCAGGGTCGCCATATGACTGCTGCCATATCATCTATCTGAGCTCACCACTGCTCCATCTTACCTAGCGTGGGCTGGGTCATAGGACCTGCATACTTGTATATATACGGCTCCAAAGGCTGTCGCGTGTCATGGAAAATCAACCTACATATGGGAAGGTGCTCCTAGGCCTAGATCTAAAGAACAAAAACTCTTTCCGCCATAGTCTGTGCACCTCGATACATAATCTTGTGCATCTCATGGTACATTTGCGCAAGCATGCACTCACCCCATCCGAAATTCACTGCAGGTGTAGCCAACATCCTCTGCAACATGCCTCCCTAGTCGCACTCCAACCCATGTTGACCTTGATCAAGAACCAAGTGGCAACTCAAGAAAAATGCCAAGACAACCGCCAGTGGGTGATCTACATCATAGCTGCGAATCAAATCCTCCCAAGAGATGGCCCGACCCATCACTAGATCATCCTGAAAGACTGCTCTTAGTGCCAGTGTACCTGCTCTTGGCTAAGTATCATACTCTACATGAGCTCTGTGAAATGGTACTCTCAGAATCTTGTAAATGTCCTTAGGAGTGACTGTCATATCCCCCTGCGGCAAATGAAATGTGTTTTCCTTCGAATGGAAATGCTCGACCAGTGCGCCCAATAGACCATGATTTACCCAAATATCGGGTGCATCACGAAGGTTTGACAGTCCGAGCCCATTGATATGAGCACCATCAGCATCTTACAGTCTTTGCAGTAGCTCACCCATGACCGGATGATACAATCAGAACGCGATATCAGGGAAGTCAACTTGCAAAGCAAGCGATGAAATTGGATCAGTACCTCAACATGATGATTCTTCAAAGCAAGGACAAAAAATACAGCTATGGACCTATCCTAAATGCAGTTTTGAGGCATTGTAACTGGCTGACTGTACGACATAAAAAAATGACAACTTTATGAGCTGAGAAAGATTCTCATGCGAGGAAACTCTTTTCTCATGCAAGCTTTCTGCCTCGTGCGAGACAGGATTTCTTCCCGCGTGAGATTCCTGAAATCTCACGCGGCGTAAGTGCGCACTTTGCGTGAGCACGCGGAAGGGACCCACGCGAGGAATCCCTGACCTGCATGAGGAATATGATTCCTCACGTGAAAGGCGATCTAGGCCAACGTGAGGAAACTATTCCCTCACGCAAGATTAGATGTGACAGACCCTAAAAGCTTTAAAAACATGCTAAAATGCTATAAAATTAATAAAAATTTGAAATGCAGGATAAAGTTTTGATTACTTACAGGTGCGTCATACTTTGGTGGCCGCTTATGCCATTGGGAGCACTTGAATTGGTGTGTATGCATGAGAATGCTATCAATGTCAGCTAGAGCTCTCGCCATCGCTAAAGTCAAAGGTGAATAATGATTTGAAAATGACCTCTTTGGGCCTTATATAACTATTTGACCTAATTTTCAAAGTGCTCCATTTTTCACAAAAATTGCATCCTTGGCTAAATGGACCATTCTGAATCCATTTTCGTGATCAAATCAAAATTTGACACTCCTAAGCAACTCAAAATCGTGTTTTAAATTTTTGGGACCGACGTGATCGGACGATTGTGCAGTCAACTTTTTGACGTCGCTTTCTTGTCAGTATTGTCTCTCGTTATCATTTTCTTGGCTTTTGTAATCTTTTCATCAAAGTCAACTCTAGTCAATTTTGGTCAAATCTGGTCAACTATGGTCAAATCTAATCAACAGGAATTCCTAATCACTCCAAATTGATTCTGTCTTCTCTTGATCTATCTTTGATTCCTCTGGATCTTCGATCTTACTTCTATCTGTGATTTCTCACTCTCAATCATCATTATGACGTGTCATCTTTCCATTTCACTCTTGAAGGGGCAGGATGATTACATCATTGAATCTTTTGGCATTAGTCTCAAATCAGTCTAATCTGAATCAAAATTCCCCTTCGCTAAGGGCATCTAATCACTTGGGGCATATTCAGTTTTTTGTACCTTATGGTCAAAATTGGATATTCCATGATCTTGAATCTCTAGGGGCATCTTGATGCCTCGCATCTTGTCATCTTGTCATCTATCTTTCTAGGTATTTGAGCAATCTAACTCAGATCCTCAAGGATCAAGCTTCATTCTGGAGATGATTCTTGAAATTTCATTAGGTATTGGGGCAATCTAACCCTAATTCCTAAAAGTTATGCTTTGTTATGAAGATGACTCTCAAAAGCTCTTTACACTGTTATCTAGGCAACCTAACCTAGATCTCAGAGGGCTGACCTTCGTATTGGGGCAATCTAACCCTGATTCTAGAGATAGTCCTAGATCTTCATCAGCTATCAGCAGACATTGGGGAAATCTAACCCCGATTCCGATCTTCTCTCGGATGATTCTGCTTCTCGATCTGATTGGTGTCTTGGCAACCTAACCTAGACTTCTGAAATCTTCATCTTCACATCAAACTATTCTTTGAATCAATGTGCTGCTCACACATCAATTCAAAGAGGGGAAAAATGTAACACCCCAAAATTGGCACCTCACAATTCTAAACAATTTTGGTGCACTTTCTCGTCAGCAAAGTCCTATTGTACTAGGCAAATTCTCTTCCTAATTGACTTTAATTGACTTGGTCTCAAATGTAGAAAACCTGAATTTGCATAAATCTCACATTATATTTAATTCCTAAATTATCAAGGTTTATT
>MU227912.1:2266776-2281281 GCA_018584345.1 Thuja plicata
AAACACACTCCCTTTGTTTTTGTAATATTTTAGTGATTTTAGTTCAATGTGATGGATGATGTTCTTATAAAATTTTGAGATTATGAGTATAATGGAAAAACTTTAAGAGTAACATTACATGGCTTTTTTTTTTAAATTTTTATGCTTAATATGTAGAACAAAAAGCATCCATTAACTGCATGCTCTCAGGTTTAAGCTAAAATATTACATATTTCACTAAATGTAAATTTCATCTCAAAGATTTGACATTAGTGAATTTTAACGATTCTTTATTTTTTACACTGTGAAACATTGCCCAATGTTCTGAATCACTACATAAATCCTACATTAAGGATTTTATTATTTCTTATTTTTTTCTTCCATGACTGTTAAACTTGTTTTAATTTTGTGTGACATCTAAAAATTACATAGGCCAAACAACTATTCCAATCACAAAAACATCAAAAAAGCCAATTTTACCACCAATGTAAAAGGTAAGTTAACAAATGTCAAATGGGAAGAGCTCAAGTGGTAAAAAATCAAAGCTTTCATAAAAAGAATCATGTTCAAACTCCTCTGAAGACATGCTACATGTTCTAAAATGTAAAGAAGTTGAATGTTAAATGTAAGATATATATCTCAACCATAGTAATCAAAAGAAAGGACATGCAACAAAGGAGATTTACCAATCCAAAAATATAAGTGAATGAAAAACATGATTGGTACCTTCTGAGCTGGTCTTTGAGGTGTGGTATCTTCATCACTCTCCTTAGAAGAAGACTCCTCCTCATTGCTACAACTTTCTTGTTTAACAATTGGCTTGGCGACAATTTTCTAAAAGGCATTTACATGTTAATATAATCTCCAAATAGAAAATAGGATCACATATCATCAGAAACAAGTAAATAAAATAAAAATATGAGAAACTTTGGGTATCAACTTTTGAGGTGTAGGTTCTTCCCCGCTCTCATCAGAAGAGTCATCTTCACTACTGCTGGCTTCTTTCTTAACGACATGATTTTGGCCAGATTTCTAGAATATGATCAAATTAAAGCTAGGATTAAATATTACAACACTTAGTCAAAATTAAAAGATACACAACTAAAAGATAAACATTATATTTAAAAACATATGTAACTCTTCAAAAACCCTGGCCAAAGCCAAACTAGTCCAAACCTTGGACCAGGCCCTACCTAGATTTGCATAGAATCCTGCCCCTGTTCACCTAGAAGATATGAAAGAACTAAATATGAATGTCATGTTTCTAGAATAATTAAAATTGGATTAAATATGAAAATCAGTTTGTCACAAATTATTCTCAATGCTAAAGCACCAATTACTAAACACACAATAAAATGATAAATATTGTATCTAACATCATTGATGTATATAACAAAGGGATATATCACTCTTAAGATAAATTCAAAATTAATCGATAAAAGGAGATTTGTTGTGGCACTTTTTAAAATAGAGCTTACCACAAGGTGAAACACCAACACTACTTGTGTTTTCAAAATTCTTCAATGTAGAATTGATCTTGTCTACAGACAATGTATTCAGGAAAGGAGATCTGTCACCACTTCTTTCTACAGAAAAATCATCTATTTGAGAAAATTCATTCTTGGAAGCCTCTGTTGAAAGGATCTCCTGCACCTTGTGTGTAACATAATTAACTACTCATGAACAAGAAGAAATGTCACTACTTCTCTTAACCTCGCAATTATCTCCTAGCCTCTATTGAAAGGATCTCCTGTGCCTTATTAAGCTTAGAAGGCTCCTTTGTTAGGACCTTTCTGCTCTTTTCTACATCAGAATCACCCCCTCATGAAGAAGAGGACATACCATCACTAATTGTAAGCTCGGGATTCTAAAATGAAATTACCTGTCATAGACAGATAGTTTTCAAGGAAAGAGATATCCATGGTTCTTCAGAACATCAAGCTTACCTAAAAAAATGGGTATGCGAGTAATGATTTGAAGCACATAGTCCTTCAATGGAGTGTCAAAGATATTCAAGCAAGGATAAAATGATAAATCATCATCCTTTGTAACATTAGATGGAGCATTAAGTTCAAAAAGTTCCATCTTGCGATCCCCTGTCCAAGAGATGGTCTATTATGAGTACATGGGTAGCATCTCTTTCACCATAAAAACCAATCAAAATAATAACTTAACCAATTATAATGAAAGAAATGGTCTATTATGATAGAATGTGGAACACAACTATGCATCAACAAGTGGCACACTCTTGTGCTAAATTAAACTCATGACCCGATTTTGACTCAATCTCTCCAAGCTACTTAATAAGTCAATATTTATATAAAGATATTTTAGTATTAGACAAATGTATTTAATGTGAGGAAATGGGAGTCCAAATGAACTGATTTAACACTTCACCTACTCAAAAACACAAACTAATGAAATAATCTAGATTAGGCCAAGAGAGGTTGACACATTCAAGAAGAGAATACTTACACAAAATGAAGCTGAATTATACCAAACAAGTTGACTATTGGCCCTTCCAGTTTGTTATTTGATAGTTTCCTGACAATGACACATTCAAAATGCACTTATGAGCAAAGACCTAGAACGAATGAAATTGATTAAATAATGAAGGTGTAAGGTAGAAAATGTTGCATTTAAGAATGGTATTGAATGATTATAGATGTGTATATGAATATGTGTGTGAGGGGAATAGGATTGTTCCTTTTAATCCCAAATTTCTCAAAGGGAAGATCCAAATTGATTAGCCCTAAGGAAAGGATCAATACATAAATGAATCAACCTATTAAGACTATGGATTAAAGAGAGAAACCCTAATTCCTATTTTATAGAAGAGAGTATGTAATAGGTTTAGAAAGATTTAAGAACTTTTTAATTGAATTGAATATGAGAAATGCACTAACCTTGAAATATTGTAGATCTTAAGAATGCTATTTTCTGAAGTCTATGTTGAGTTTTTGGAAAATCTGAGACTGGATCTGGAATAGAAATGCAAAGATGGAAAAAACCCATAAATATTTTTCCATTCTGAGACAGTTCCAATTTGTACCCTCAAGTTAATGTCACCATTTTCAAAAAATTTTGATTGTGCCCTAGGTCACAATCGACCTAAAAAGTCTCAGACTAAAATTATGTTTTCAGATCCCAAAAGTTTTCTGAAAAGGGTATTTGAATCTCCGTCCTGATCTACTGTTCTGAACCTATACCTGTAAGAAAAATAGTTTGTTTGTTGGGTGGGAGGGGTTTGCCTTAGTCAAACCCTGATTTAGGAATTAACCTTGAAATCAATAATTGAAATAAAGAATGCTTGCAAGTAGTAGAAGTAAATCTAATAATGAAGCTATGATATTCAAATAGATATGCAAGTGTATTTTGAATGTAAATATGAAAGCTTGGACTTAATTAGAAACCATAAACCTCCATGATTGTATGCTTGGAATCTACCTTGAAGGGAGAAATGAAAGATTCTTGCACAAAGGATCTTGAAGGAAGATCACTCCACCATGATGGATAGATCTAGGGTTTGAATGATGAATCTTGAATGCTTGAACCAAATCCCTTCAAATTCTTGAAAGCTTGAATCCTTCATCTTAAATGGAAAAATTGAATGCTTCAAAAAATGTACAACAATGGATGCTTGAAATTTTTTCTTGATGACTTCTTTCTTGATTTCACTTGAAGAGAATTAGTGCTTAACCTGACTTTTGATGATTATTGCTTCACATGACTTCCCTGAAAATGAGAAGAGAAAACTTCCTTTTATACGAAACTAGGGCACAATATTCTAGAGAGGCCGACATAGGAAAATTAAATTCCAATTAGACCCATGCCCCTAGAAGAGGACCTATATTAAATCTAATTTAAGAATCATCGCTTCGGAACCCAAAATAGCCAACCCAGAAACGAGAAATGAATTTTTGATGACCTCCGACAACTGACAGACTTCCAGATTTGATAGGGGGCCCCAAGTCAAGGTTGAGGTCATCCTTGACCTAGGTCAAGGTCATGGTCATCCTTGACCTAGTTCAAGGTTGAGGTCGACCTTGACCCAGGGAGTCAGGACCCTTGGAAAACATGCCAGTTGGGATGGGAGGTGTCCAAAGAGGCCAAATCAGGGTCCTAAACAGACAAAGAAGTGAGAGAGGATGCAGAAATGAGGGGACACTATGATGGTGGTAAAAAAAAACCCCTAAGGAGGGATAAATGTTCTTAACATGGAAGTGCTTCCATTTTAAGATGATACATTAAGCCCCCACTTTAGCGGGAGTACGGAAATTGAACATACTCATGGTAAAGTTAGAAGAAAAACTATGGTGGATCGCAATGAAGTAGAACATGACTAAGTTAAGGACATGAGCCCCCAGATCAAGGATTATAACTCAACATAAATGCATAAAGATATGGAAGTAAAGAGCAATCAATCATAGAAAACATAGATGATTACATAAGTAAGACAAGAGCAACACTACAGATAACATAGCTTCATGATCTAATCCTACTAGCATGAAAGTGAAAGTGATAAAAGAGAAAGTGATTACCTCACCTAGTAAGATGCCCACCTTACCATGAATCACCAAGGAGGGAGAGCCCAATAGGTTCACCCATTAACTATGCTTTGTAATTGTAATGCGTCTTCTGATGACTTTTGAAATATCCATAGATCCACATTCTTGTATCACTATGGAATATAAAATGCATGTCTTTTCAGGATTTAGCAATTTATGTGCGTTACCTTCCAAGGATTTAGCATATTGTAAAATTAAAAATGCGTATCTCTTCAGGATTTAGCAACTTATGTGCGTTACCTTCCAAGGATTTAGAAAAAAATAATAAAAATGCATGTCTCTTCAGGATTTAGCAACTTATGCGCATCACCTTCCAAGGATTTAGCATATTGTAAAATTAAAAATTCATATCTCTTTAGGATTTATCAACTTATGTGCGTTACCTTTTGAGGATTTAGCAAAAAATAATAAAAATGTGTGCCTCTTCAGGATTTAGCAACATATGTGTGTTACCTTCCGAGGATTTAGTATGTTTGTAAAATGTAAACTATTGTAAAATATAGTATAAGGGAGACCCTATATATGCCCCCCTCCTTATCATGACTACCCACTAGGAAGGATAAGGAAGAGAAAGAGGATACCTACTTCACAAGGTAAGGAGATATCCAGTTTAACAACAATATACACTATATCCTTAGCAAAGATTATTGACCCTTACCTCTAAGAACATAGATAATCATGAAATGGATATGTCGCATATGGAAAAAGGATCCTCAAAGAATAAGAGATCTTATCATCAAGAACCCCACCATAGAGGAGTGCTTAGGATAAAATGTCATCTTCTAAAGAAAGGTGGGACCAAAGATTCGATCATCTAGCCCCCTGTGATGAAGAGGAAGAGAAATATCAGAATGAAGGAGTCAAACTCTAACCCAAAGCAAAGGCAAGAGTTTATCAAGAGCATAGTTTGAAAAATAAAGAAGAGGTGATGACCTAGGACAATCACCTCCCATATAAGAGGGTATCCATATTCAAAAACATACATCTTTATAAGGAAATAATGTTATATGATAAACAAATGCCACTAAGCTAAGGAAAGTAGATCCTTAGATAGAGGAAGAAGGAAATTACCTTGCCCCCAGGGATGAAAGCAAGGGATATATCAAATTATATCAAGATATATTGTAACAAAGAGATATATTTACAAAAAAAATGTCCTAGAAAAGATATCATGAATGATTATAAAAATTTATAGGGATGGAATATAGAAAGAATAACCAATTAAACTCAAAACAAAATACATGCTAAGAGAAAAAATGGATCCTAGAAGACTGGAATGATATACATCTTTCCCCCCAGTTAAGAACAAGAGGAGAACCATTATCTAACTTATAGAAGAATGAGGGGAATGCCCTATATCAAAATTATGAAGAAATTGTAATACTGCACGGGAATGAGATATAATTCCCAAGGAAGCTCTTTCTCGAACATACAACTTGAAATGCACACAATCAACAAGTAAATATTTATTACTATAATGAAAAGGACATATGTATTTAGAGAGAGCATTTTTTGGAATAGGTTTGAAGATTTCTTTCTTAGAATTCATTAATTGGACATACACTTTCTTAGCCACATCTTGAGAAGTATCAGGGTGATCTAAAGAAGGTGTTGGAAGAAGAACCTAAAGATGAGGATGGTGGTTAAGATCCACTACCTTGATTGGAGGAGGTGGGAAACCTATACCATGCATATCTTGTTTAGGAGATGAATGAATCAGGTTTTTAATGCCTTGTTCATTGATACCAAGCCCTAAACCTTTATAGCCTTGTTTATCCACCATAGTATATCCAGTAGTGTATCTATCTTGTAAAGCTTCAATAGGAGGAGATTGATTATGGTGCTCTTGAGAAAATGTTGTGTATGGTGGAATTATAAGATTAGAAGAGGTTTCCTTGTTTTTTCCTTTAACATCATCATGGATTGGATAGGGAGGTGAAGGTAAATGAAAGAATTCTTGAACATCATTATCATGAACCCTAGCTTGGGCCCCATCATAAATGTGGAAAGAACTAGGGATTGAAGATGGAGAATTAGAAATAGGAATATTTGGAATTGGATAGGGATTGATAGGATTAGGATAAGGAAGATTAGGAGCTAGATTAGGAATGATAGGATTAGGAATATTAGTAGGTGGGGTATCATCGACCCAATTCTTCACATAATCTAAAAGAGTAATAAGTCCACTATATAAATCCTTGATGAAAGTTTTGAAAGTAGGAAGACTAGTATTAGTTAATCTCAAAATAGCATAAACAAGTGAAACATGAAGATTAAAAAACATAATGAAATGGATGATACGTTCATAAACATCATAATTACTATAGAGAGATGCTAAAAGAAGCATAATGAGAAAAATAGCCATCCCCCAAAGCATCTTAAAGACCTTCATAATGAATGAAATGCAAGAAATATTTTTATGGGTATGTAGATTTTTTTTTTTGTATTTTAAAATGTAAGAGCTTAAAAGAAAGCTAATTTAGTATGTATGCAAAATCTAGTCTCTAAGGAAAAGAGGCAAAGCATCTAACACCAAAAAGAAAGAGTTGTCTATCACGGGTTCACCAAAATGTAAGGTAGAAAATGTTGCATTTAAGAATGGTATTGAATGATTATAGATGTATATATGAATATGTGTGTGAGGGGAATAGGCTTGTTCCTTTTAATCCCAAATTTCTCAAAGGGAAGATCCAAATTGATTAACCCTAAGGAAAGGATCAATACATAAATGAATCAACCTATTAAGAGTATAGATTAAAGAGGAAACCCTAATTCCCATTTTATAGAAGAGAGTATGTAATAGGTTTAGAAATATTTTAGAACTTTTTAATTGAATTGAATATGAGAAATTCACTAACCTTGAAATATTGCAGATCTGAAGAATGTTGTTTTCTGAAGTCTGTGTTGAGTTTCTGGAAAATCTAAGATCGGATCTGGAATAGAAATGTAGAGACGGAAAAAACCCAGAAATTTTTTTCTGTTCTGAGACAGTTCCAATTTGTACCCTCAAGTCAATGTCACCATTTGCCAGAATTTTTGATTGTTCCCTAGGTCATAATCAACCTAAAAACTCTCAGACTGAAATTCTATTTTCGGATCCCGAAAGTTTGCCAAAAAGGGTATTTAAATCTCCATCTCAATTTGTTGTTCCAAACCTGTACCTGGAAGAAAAATTGTTTGTTTTTTGGGGGGAGGGGTTTGCCTTAGTCAAATCCTGATTTAGGAATTAACCTTGAAATCAATAATTGAAATAAAGAATGCTTGCAAGTAGTTAAAGTAAATCTAATAATGAAGCTATGATATTCAAATAGATATGCAATTGTATTTTGAATGTAAACAAGTATGTAAATATGAAAGCTTGGACTCAATTAGAAACCATAAACATCCATTATTGTATGCTTGGAATCCACCTTGAAGGGAGAAATGAAAGATTCTTGAGGATGCACAAAGGATCTTGAAGGAAGATCACTCCAACATGATGGATAGATCTAGGGTTTGAATGATGAATCTTGAATGCTTGAACCAAATCCCTTCAAAGGATTGAAAGCTTGAATCCTTGATCTTCAATGGAAAACTTGAATGCTTGAGAAAATGTACAACAATGGATGCTTGAAATTTTTTATTGATGACTTCTTGCTTGATTTCACTTGGAGAGAATTAGTGCTTAACTTGACTTTTGATGATTATTGCTTCACATGACTTCCCTGAAAATGAGAAGAGAAAACTTCCTTTTATATGAAACTAGGGAAAAATATTCTAGAGAGGCCTACATAGGATAATTAAATTCCAATTAGACCCATGCTTCTAGAAGAGGACCTATATTAAATATAATTTAAGAATTGTCGCTTCGGAACCCAAAACAGCCGACCTGGAAGTGGGAAATGAAATTTTTATGACCTCTGACAACTGACAAACTTCTAGATTTGAAAGGGGGACCCAGGTCAAGGTCAAGGTCATCCTTGACCTAGGTCAAGGTTGAGGTCATCCTTGACCTAGGTCAAGGTTGAGGTCGACCTTGACCCAGGGAGTCAGGACCCCTGGAAAACATGCCATTTGGGATGAGAGGTGTCCGAAGAGGCCTAATCAGGGTCCTAAATAGACACATAAGTGAGAGAGGATGCATAAATGAAGAGACACTATGATGATGGTCAAAAATACCCCCTAAAGAGGGTTAAATGTTCTTAACATGGAAGTACTTCCAATTTAAGATGATACATAAGGTATGTTAGTTTGAGCTTCACTTGGTTTCGAGAATACTTTAATATTCTCTACTTAACAAGGCCAAACACATGAAGGTGGAAGCTCATCTGGCCTCACCCCCCCTCCCCCTAACATCAATCTAAATTCCCCATTAACATCTAATTACAAACTTCATTCATCCATTTATGAACTATAACATTTAATCAATACAATCACATAACATTCATTAATATGATATAACATTCATTAATACACAACACTAATCAAGAATTCATTAACACATAACAATATTCATTAACATGACATAAAATTCAATATTAATATGCAACATTCATAGATAATTACTTAAAACAACGTTCTTTCATTATCCAACAAAGTTAATCAAACAAGTTTTATGAAAGAGCATTTTTAAGAAATCATTTCTTTTTGGGGTTTTTCTTAATTTTATTAAGGAAAATACTTCCAGGAGCATCAATATCTTCCTCAATACCTTGTTGTGATCTCAAATTATGCTGCTTCCTCATGTTTTGAGGAGCACGAGGCTGCTGCACTAAAGGGGGCCCTGCTGCAATAACAAGTAAATGGGTTAAATTCACATACTTTTTTTTACTGTTACATGTATTTCATTAACCAATAGAACATAACATGCATTTTATTTAACTAAAAATGCCACATCATGTACAATAAAATTTTCATCTGTCATCACCTCAACATGCTCTAAATTATTCAAAAAAAGGTTACACGGCCAATTGCAATTAAAGATGTTAAATTCTATTAATAATTATGTAATTTATTTTTAATAGAAAATTAATACCTCCACCACTGTGATGCACATCATTTTCTTCATCACGCCTAGGTTATGTGATAGGATTTGAAGGCTACAGTAAAATTTCATGCACATTGTTATCACAAAATAGTTAATTTATGTTCAAAATTAACTATTCAATTTGATTTACTTTTCATTTGACCAATTTACCTGTGACTCATTTGGTGCATCAGATTCTTTGTTATGGCTTTCAGATTCATGGCATAGGTGTGCAGCCATGACTTTATAGCCTTCCTTTAAGGCTATTCTTTTATCTTCATCTGTGGGCTCTACATTGAATTCTGTACGCTACTTTTTTTGTTTAATATTGTCAGTTTTGCATGTATGATTTGATTAAACAAAATTGTTTGCAACCTTATGTATAAAAATTTGATATGAAATTCCAATGCTTCTACTTACAAGTCGAGAGTGAACTTTCATATAGCCACCAGAGCCAAGTTTGTGTTGGAAACCTTTTTTAATCTCACTTTTGTAGCTTTTGATGTGTCTTGTAGTCTATGACAAGTTTGAAACATGTTAGATTATATATTTACAAAGATCACTAATTAGTGCACGGTTAAATTCTACTTAATACTATCACATCATACCTTCTTTTTCCATCTTCTGGTTGAATTCCTCTACCCTTTAGCCTTTTCTCTTTTGCATCTTACATTATTTCATTCCACTCCATCGGTGGAATCATAGGAGGACGCTCATACTTTGGGTTATCCTTTAGAGCCCTTCTATATTGGTCCCTCACAGTCTTTATATGTTTGGATGCTTTTTTAAGAATCATGGCACTGTCAAAAGTTTTATTTCCAAAGAGGCCCTCTAAATATTTAATGAGTTGATTTTTTAAGCCAGCATCCTGTTCATTCCACCTTTTTTGAAAAAACAAAATTGATAGATATCATAACTTTAATATAGTACAATAAATGAAAGATAAGAAAAATATTGTACCAATATTATGAAGCTACGTACCTTTTACGTATGGTGGGCCCAAATGGCTTCAATGTCATTTCAAAAAGAGTATCATAAAAAACATCATTTCCTATAAAACCATCATTTCCTACAAAAACATCATTTCCTATAAAGAATAATTTCCTACAATTTTAAAGCACCTGGAAGCTTTGGTACTTTTGAAGGAAATATTTTTTTCTTGTTCAACAACAATGACCCCACAAACGAACCAACACTAGTAACATGGCCTGATCCAGGAAATGGTTGAGCTTCACTAGTACTGGTCTCTGACCTTGTACCAAGTGTAGGAGTATCAATTAGTGCACAAAATAGGTCCATGTGTATAAAATTCACACAAGAAAAATAATCAATTCATGATTAGCACATAACAAAATATAGGAAAACAAGGTTTTACCATTTGTAGCTGGTACAGAGGAACATGTCTGTAAGCTCCTTGTTGTGGACAATGCAGTTGGCAATATCATATTGTTGATCGAAGGAGGCGTCTGCACTTCATCATGAGATGAAGAATACATTGTTAGCAAAGACATTTGCAATGGATACAGATTAAATGGGGTACTAGAACATCCCATACATAAGTTGAGTCAATAATGCATACAAAGGTTAAATGAATGGTTAAAGGTTTAATGATTATTTACATGAAGGTTGTGCACTACAACTCGCACCATATTGACCATGATTCATAGGTGTCAAAAAATTCTGTAAGAAGAACACATCATATTTTAGATCATGATCCATAAGATAGTATAAAATATAAACATCTATTGAACTTTAATTATTACTTAAGATTAATTACTGCTTACATTCATACAATTGACTCTACATATCAATTCATCTTTGAGTGCCTCCATCTCCTCAGTTTTGTTTGGAATCATCACAAGGTTAAGAATTTCTTTAGTATATTTATTTTGAATCTGAGTAGCCATGAAGACAGGGTTAGCGCTACATGCGATGTCATCTAAAAATGCCGCCTCAATTTAAGATAGTAATTGATCTACTTCCATTTGTGCTTTTCCCTATCAATAAGCATCAAGTTGTTACATCAATATCAGTAAGATTTTATCAAAATAATTCCAAATCCATAAAGAAAAGAACATAATAATATGATATTTGTTTCTATATAATTTGTAGAATTACACTAATTAAGGTTTACCTTTGATGAAGAGGTGTGTGAGGAACATCCCCACCTGTGTCTTGTGGTGGATCCATGTCACCCTGTGACAAATATTAGTAATTCTTAGTAATCAGCAATGAAATGAAAGTAATAAACTTACCAAAAATTTTTATTAATAAAACAATAGATTGTATATTAGAGTCAATATTAATTGGAGGCAATTGGTTTAAATGTTATACTTACCAGTCTCATGATAGGGAATTTTTTTGTATCTACATGATTCAAATTGTAATCTATCAGAAGCTCTTTCCCTGCACTTATTGATTTTATCGCACATACAAATACATGATTTCCCCCACATGCCTCGAATATACAATTCAACCGCTTATTAGTTGACATAGGTTGAGAACTATTTATAAAACCTACAATATTCCCTGTTGCTTTTGGCCTTCCATCAATATACATAGCGAGCCTTTTACTTTGATCATTTTGTTTGCATTGTATATAATTTGGTGACAATGCATACCTACACATACTTTTTTTATATTGCACAATCTGCATCCAATTATTGTAATTGTAACAAGGTCCTACATACTCCATTAATTCAACAACTTGATTATAACTGACCTTTATGTCAAAAATGGAAAATAAGCCCAAACCATGTAATGAAGATGGAGCTATGTGATATATCCTTTCATTAATAGAAAAATCAGTGTTAACTGGAGGTAGCTCCTTGGGTACCCATTCTTTCTGAAGATGTGTGTACCTTGAGGGAACCTTCCTGTCACCTTTGGTCTCATTATCATAAGAACATGAACCCCCCTCAGCAAGGAAAAATTGCATTCATTTATTGAATTTTCTTCTAATCTTTTGACCTCTAGTTGATCTCCCTATTTTAGACCTACTAGATGTCTCACTTTTGTCTTCTATTCCCACATTTTCCTCACTTGAGGAAGACAAATCAAACAAATACCTATTTGGTGATACCCACAATACATCAAATGAGAGACATAGTAGGATCTATATATTTTGCTGACTAAAGAGAAGGAAATCAAATAATAAATTATACCTGTCGATCCATGTCAAAGGCGTTAAATTTTCTGCATATGTAAATAATTTATCTTAAGTTAGCCAAACATTACATGATACGTAAGCTACAAATTACAAAGAAGACAAAATTTACATGATGCAAAATATACTCCATGACATTAGAGTTCAACACATAATAACTTAATTATAAAAACATACAAGTCAAACAAATTTCTATGAATAAATCAATATATCATACGTGACATTGATCATACCTTGACATACATTTCATTGATCATGTTATTGATCATCCTCTTCATAATCATCATCATCATCATCATCATCATTACTATCATCAGGATCATCATCATCATCACTATCACCATCATCATCATAATCATCATCATCATCTTCATCACCATTATCATGACCATCATCATCATGACCATCATCGCCTTGATCAACACCATCTTCATCACCATGACCATGATCATCATCATCATCACCATCATCGTCAACATCACCAAAATCATCATCATCATCATCATCATCATCATCTTCTTCTTCTTCTTCTTCTTCTTCTTCTTCTTCTTCTTCTTTCATCACATTATACTTTACTGGCCTTCCTCTTGGATCATGTCTAGCAACAAATGACCAACCTGGTTTATGTGGAGCGCCAAAGTAAAACACTGGCTCACATTGGCTTGGAAGAACATAGGGCTCATCTCCAAGTTTCTCAAATGACCTTGTATTAATAATTGTAAATCCACTATCATGTTCAATAACACTCCTATCATGATCATTTTGATTCAGCCGAAGCCTGTACCATTTGACAACAAATAGAACTAATTTAAATGAATTAAAGTTGCACTCAAGTATATCATCCAAAATTTCATAGTATAGATTTTCACATTGTTGAGGATGTATGTCATTTCTAGATGAAATATTAGTGACCTCAAAGACTACACTTATCCCAGAATCACAAGTTGTCTTCGGGTCGTCTAACTTTTTTATGCAAAATTTACAGCCATGGCAGTACATAGCTGTTGGAATTATGTTATATTTGTCATCAGTGAAAACACTTATTCGATTCTGAATGCTTACCGAGCTCATCACTCAGTCCACAGCTTATACCGAGCATTCAGTAATCACTTTGTAAAGCTTAGCAGTTAAACAGTTCATACCGAGCAGAATAGTAGTCGCCGAGCATATGAACAGTTCACCAGCGGTTACCGAGAAGAGCAACATGCACCGAGCAGACGGTAGTCACCGAGCTTCACCGTAACTACCGAGCCATCAGTTGAAGCCAACCGAGAAGTCAGTTTCCACCGAGTCACCAGCGGTTACCGAGTGACATTATACCTACCGAGTCACCAACGGCTACCAAGTTCCAAGCTACACTTCGGGACTAGTATGGACCGAGCTTCTACTCTTACCGAGAGCATGACGATGCCAAGTATTGTAGTGGATGCCGAGTATCAGAAGATCATCGAGCCAGCTTGAGGAACCTGAGCTTCTACCGACTCAGTAATATTTTGTTTACTTATGTAAGGCCGACTTAAGAATAAGTTTATGTTATTAATTTGTATTTGGCCGACCTTGTAAATTGTAATTATGGGAACGGTATATATATGTAATGTAATATATCATTTGAAGCGTGAAAGTGCGAAATAAGAGTAATCAACATAGACTGCAATAAGGCAGCAGAGCAGAGCATTTTCGCAAAGGAGCAGAATAGCCATATCTATCACAGAAGGTGATCAGTACTCAAAGGATCTTATCAATACTGTTGTAAGTTAAGATCTACTGTTTCATCCTAACAGTTGAAT
>MU227912.1:2297247-2308031 GCA_018584345.1 Thuja plicata
ATAGGATTTGAAAATGTGGCTTGTAAATCTTGAGGTTTTGAATTAATTATCTTTTGGCTTGAGATTATCTTTATAAATATGTCAGTATCAACACTTGGATATGTTGCATTGACATTTTGTTCAAAAATTCTAGTTTTTGGATTTATATCACACAAAATCAAAGATTCTTAGAACCTTTCCACCCACAATTACATTATAAGATTTAAATCATTCAAATACGGTAATAGAAAATGATACTAAGTAGCAATTCTATGCGGGAACAAAGACTGTGTGTTAACGGTTAAAAACCTAGCCCAAAAAATCAAACATATAACCCTAGAAACAATCTTGTACAGAAGGATTACATAAGAAACAAATTTAACCTAAGAATTGTAAATAATTTTTAAAAAACAACTCTTCACCTTAGATTTCTTTCCATTTACTATAAATTCAGTCTATGGTAATAACTTGAAATCTTTTCAAATTTCACTATATGAATTCGACTGACGAAAACTTTTTCAAGCTATACATAAATAATCAAATCAATTTCAACAAATAGAAAAGCTCTCAGAATCTGTATGCAATGTAAAACAAGAATTACCTTTAGATTTTGGGAAATGAAGTTGGTTGTCGATATGTTTTCTTACTCAGTCTCAGGTCTCTGACTTCTATTATGAGAAAACAAAGTAGTGCATGAAGGCAAGCTGGTTCACACATGAAAATAGAAACATAAATAAAAACAAAGCCCTCAATTTTAAAACTGCTGGTAGATAAAACTGGATTACAAGTCTAGCTAGGAAACCCTAACAATGAGAATGTAATGTCGTGTCCTCTAGAGTTTTTAAGGAAAAATACCAGTATTAGGACAATGCACAATGCTCATGAAGCCCTTCCTCCTGCCCGCGATCTAGCTAAGACAGAATGAAGTGAGTTTGATCACTTTTTTTGTTTATATCCCGAATTGGTCAAAATTTATACAATAAACTTAACTAAAGTTGAAATTTTGACCTTTTCAGGACATAAACAAAAAAAAGTGAACATCACAAGCCAAAATGGCCTTTGGTCAAAAATCAAGGTCGAAAATGAGGCCCAAATATACTAGTGTGGAGCCTCCTATGCTACACCCAAAGACTGCACAATAACATATGAATATAAAGATACTCTCCTAGTCAGATCAGGAACTGCTACAAAATAAGTTGCCTGGTAGTAAGAAGCTCTGCTCTATGCTCTTGATATCTCATCCCATGTGTTGGCAGCATCAACTAAGGCTCTATATCTCTCTCCCATGAATATGGTCACCTGAGCTTGCAACATCGCAACCTGTGTCCTGTGTTGGGCTCTCTCCTATCTCAACCTACACAGTCTACCCTGATTTCCTATATCATTGTGCACACTATCTAATCATAGTAGAAAATCTCACTTACTATTGGAATTTGTAATATCTTGTACACATCCTTGGGTGTCACTGTGATCTCCATGGTCTTGAAATGGAATGTGTTATTCTCAGAGTGCCATCTATTTGCAAGAGCGGTCGATAATCCCCGATTAACCCCATACTTCAACACATCTAGTAGGGCACCCAAGTCACATTGTTGAATGACTCTATGGTCCTCATTAGAGAGGCATCCAATCAAAATAAATACCTTTGGGTATTGACCCCAAAATTTTAGAATCCTGATATCCACTTGCAAAAAAAACAAATCAAGAATCAGTCATCTCGATCATCAATCTATCATAATCACCTCAAGTACATCAAATACAACATCACCAATCAATCATACACGCAAAATCAAAATTGAAAACTCAAGCACATGACCAATCAATGTTAGAATTGGTTCAATGAGAGGTGTTGACATTCATTATTTTTCATTGATGTCAACATATGTTTCAGAAGAAGACAAACAAACTGGTTATTACTATTGTGTAGATGACTGACAAAAGTGTATGGGTATTGTAGGGTTGATTTAGAGCATGCGAAGATAGGGATGAGTACAATGATCTTTTGTGATCTTATTTCTAATATCGCTTGGTGTAATTTTGCAGATAAAATGAGATAAGGTGGTTTTACTAAAGACTGGGTACTAGACTGTGACAGAGAATTGTGATAGAGTTAGTCTCTGTATTTTGGAGATATCTTTGATGTGAGCATGTGTTGTGACTTGCAAGCTTAAGGCATGGTAGAAGAATTGTTGGAGAATGTTTCTTATGATTCTTGGGTCTCTATGTTTTTGGTGACGTTAGCTCAACCCTTTGATCTTGTGAAGATCTATTTGAGGTCGACTGGAGAGGTGTAACATGTTTGAAAGGTGGCGAGCATGGATTTTAGATCCTTGAATGTATTTGATGGATTGTAATTAATGTTTACTTGTGTAAGGTACCATGTGTATCTTAGCAAGGGTTTATTTTATTATTTGTACATTGGGGAAGTCTTAAATGGCTGACCTAATTGATTATTGTAATAGTGTATAAAAGAGAGATTTTTTCTTATTGAAAGTGTGTGAAGTAGAGGATGGAAGATGCGAGCTTGTATCTGTTGAATGTGAAGAAGAGATTATGATTAAAAGAATTCATTGCAATTGACCAAGCAAAGGAAGTTGCTATCAGAAAGTTCATTGGATTGTATATTTCATATACATTTTTATTTCAGACAGTGATTCCTGAAGGTGGATTTAACCTTCTTTAGGCAGTGTGCCTAGGAAATTAGTCTATTGTTCTCTTGACTCTTAACAGAGTTTATCCTTTAACAGAGACTATGTACTATATGCATTAATAAGCTCCTAACAAGGGTAAATATTTTAGCTGGGATACTATATTCTTAGTACATTATTTGTGGGTGATAATTCCCTCCAGGGTTTGACCTTTAACAAGGTTTCCTCTACAAAAAAATATTGTGTTATGGTGTTGTTCTTACTGTGTTGTCATTTGGATTAACATTTTGAAATTAATGTTTAAGAATTTGTCTCACAATTGATTCACCCCCCCTCTCAGTTGTGTTGGTGGACTATTATTTACAACAATTGTTATTAGAGCTACTAGTCCTTAGAGAGAAAGCTTAACAACTTGAGGTGATCTTGAAGATGGCATTCTATATGAAAGATAGTCTGAAGTTTGATCTTGAGAAATTTTATAGTTGGAAGAACAAGATGAGAACTCATTTTCCATGTTTGGGAATTTACTATTGGATGATTGCAAAGACAAATTTATAGATCAAGCCTGAAGATGAACTAGATAAAGCTATTGATGATGAAAATAAGTTATTTTATTATAACATGGTTGCAAGAGAAGCATTAATTAGTGTGCTCTCTGAAGGTGAATTCACAAAGGTTAAATATTTAGACTTTACACATGAAATTTGGACAATATTAGAAGCACTATATGAAGGAGACATGTTTACTAAGTGAGTGAAGTTGCAGAACTGGAAGACAAAGATGGAAATCCTGAAAATGCAAGATGATGAGAATGTTAGAGCATATGTATAGAGAGTTACCAAGGTTTTTATTGTAATTAGAAACTCAAGAGGTACATATAGTGAGGAATAAGTAATCGCAAAGATTCTTAGATCTTTGACATCTGTTTACAAAACTAAAGTGCGAGCAATAGAAGAGATCATACCTTTGACGACGAACTTCAATAGAGAGTTGTTGATTGCAATGTTAACTACCTTTGAGGCCACAGATCTGGGAGACTCTTTACCTAAGGTCGAATCAACATTCAAGGCGACTGTGCATAACAACAAAAAAGACTTAATCAAGTCTTGCAAGCACCAACAGAAGTGACTTGTGAGAATAGCTTGGTGAATATGTTGATGATTGGGAAAAGATACATAAAGAAGAAAGGAAGTTAGATGAAATTATGGCCCCGATCGTAAGAAGAGAAAAGAGAGGTAAGGGTAAGTTTGAAGTAAAGTTACCTCTAAAATGTTTTTCATGTAATAAGATAGGTCATTTTTCATCTAGATGTCCTACAAGGGTTCCTAAACATAAACCTAAGTTTCATGACCTTATTATTCAAAGAAAAAAGAATGTTACTAGGCTAGTGAAGCTGTGTCTGATGATGATGATGTTGTTGATTATGATGAGATTGGATTTATTGCTATTAAGGATGATGAACCTATTCATGAAGAGAAATCCCTAGTTTCACATGTTGAGAATAAATCTGAATGGATCATAAAGAGTGGTTGTTCACATCATATGACTGGTGATATAAATAATTTTGTTCAGCTAAAAAAATATGATGGTGGTTTAGTCATATTTGGTGACAATACTCCTAAGTTTATCATTGGAGCTGGATCTATTTCTCTAGATGGTAAGACTAATATTGACGATGTACAACTTGTTGATGGACTTAAACATAATTTGTTAAGTGTTGGACGACTTGTAGACAAGGGTTATCACTTGAAGTACACTGATGTGAAATGTTTGATCAGAAGAAAGATAGGAGATTTGATCACATGTGGTACAAAACCAAGAGATAATGTATGTGAGCTTAATACTTCTGAGGCTTCTTGTTTTGTTGCAAAGATTGATAACAGTTGGTTATGGCACATAAGATTTTGTCATGTGAATTTTGATAATATTGTGAAAGAAAGTATGACTAATGTTGTCAGAGACCTATCAAAGATTATAAAACCATCTAACACCATGTGTAGAGAATGTGTAATGGGAAAACAAACTAGAAGTAGTTTTCAAAGAAAATCTTACTCATCAAAAGGAAAGTTGGATATGGTGCATACATATCTATGTGGTCCTACAAGCACAAGATATTATTATGGTGAGAGGTATTTCATAATTTTTTTTGATGACTTTTGTAGAATGATGTGGGTTTCATTTCTTAGAGAAAAGTCTGAGGCTTTTGATAAGTTTAAGAATTTTAGAGCTAAAGTTGAGAATGAATTTGGTTTAAAGATAATATGTTTGAGATTAGACAAAGGTGGAGAGTTTAATTTAGATATGTTAAATAACTACTATGAAGATCATGGAATATATAGTCAAATATCAACTCCTAGAACACCACAAAAAAATTGGATTGCAGAGTGAAGAAATAGAACAATATTAGATGCTGCTAGAACTATGTTGTTGGAAGGAAATGTGTCACATCTTCATTGGAGAGAAGATTTTAGTACTATTGTTTATAACTTGAATAAAATTCACATCAGAGAAGGTACAAGTAAGACTCATTAACTATGGTTTAATCATACTCCTACTATAAATTATTTTAGAATATTTCATAGTAAATGTTATATCAAAAGAGATGATGAAATAGGAAAGCTTGATGCTAGAAGTGATGAAGGGATCTTACTTGGTTATTCCACTAAGAGAAAATCATATAAATGTCTCAATATAATATTGAGTAAGATAATTGAAAGTGCTAATGTAAGGATTAATGAGAAGTTTCAGATTCAGGAAAGAATGTATGACTGTAAGCAAATTACAGAGAACAAGGAGGTTACTGAAATTCAAGAGGAAACTCTTGAAGTTGACAATGAAATTGAAGTATGTCTAAATTATTATACTAAAATTCAAAATACACCAAGGTATGTTAAGAAAAACCATCCTTAAGATCAAATTATTGTCAATGTTGATAGAGGCATGATGAAAAGATCCAAATTAAGAAATGAAATTTGTTTGATTTCTCAAGTATAACCTAAAACTATTGATGAGGCATGTAGAGATGAATCTTGGACTAAAGCAATGTAGGAAGAATTGGATTAGATAAATAAGAATACCACTTTGGAATTGGTTCGTAGACCTATAAGAAATAATGTTATAGGGACTAAATGGGTTTTCAAAAATAAGATGGATGAGGACGGAACATTGGTAAGAAATAAAGAAAGACTGGCTTGTAAAGGTTACTCACAACAAGAAGGCATAGACTTTGAAGAGACATTTGCTCACATTGCTAGGTTGGAAGTAGTAAGATTATTTCTTTCTTATTCTGCACACAAAGACTTTAAAGTATATTACATGGATGTGAAATCTGCATTTCTGAATGGAGATCTAGAGGAAGAGGTATACATTGAGCAACCTGATGGATTTCCTCTGACAGAGAATGAAGACATGGTTTGTAAATTGAAGAAAGAATTTTATGGACTGAAATAGGCACCCAGATCATGGTATGAAAGATTGGATAAGTATATAAATTGAGTCTTGGATTCAGGAAAGGTAATGCTAGAAGTAATTTATATTTGAGAACTAGTAAAGAAGGAATTTTGATAGTTAAAGCTTTTGTAGATGATATTATCTTTGGAGGAAATGATGAGATGAGTAAGAAGTTCTCTAAGGAAATGGAAAACTAATTTGAGATGGCCATGATATGTGAAATGATTTTTTTCCTTGGCTTACAAATTAATAAGAATAACGATGGAATTTTCATTTCTTAGACTAAGTATCTTAAGGAAATGTTAACTAAATTTGGAATGGAAGATTG
The DNA here is from genome assembly GCA_018584345.1 of Thuja plicata. Taxonomy (NCBI): domain Eukaryota; kingdom Viridiplantae; phylum Streptophyta; class Pinopsida; order Cupressales; family Cupressaceae; genus Thuja; species Thuja plicata. The sequence goes on from MU227912.1 coordinate 2,303,653, forward strand.
TAAACCTATTGGGACACCCATTATGTCTGGTTATAAGCTTACTAATACTGATGAGATTCATAATGTTTTTTAGACAAAGTACAGATCAATGATTGGAGGCCTACAATATCTAACTCACACCAGACCACATATTACAAATACAGTTGGAATTGTGGTGAGATATGATACAGATCCTAAAGAAACACACCTTGCTGTTGTGAAAAGAATTTTCAGATACTTGAAAGGAACAATAGAGTATGGATTATGGTATGAAAAATCTAATGATTTTGTTTTACATGCTTATATTGATGTGAATTGGATAGGTAGTGCGGATGGCAGAAAGAGTACAAGTGGAGGAGCATTTTTCCTTGGAAAAAGGCTTATTTCATGGTTAAGTAAGAAGCAAGACTATATAGCTTAGTCTATTGCTAAATCAGAATATGTTGTTGCTACTATTAACTGCACTCAGATTATTTGGAAGAAGAAAATGATGGACATTTGCCAGAAGATTATTTTGATTATATCAGAAGCATGGTTGGGGTGAGAGCCCCTCCTTGTGTGAATTGATGCAGGAATGCATCATTCCAGTGGCCTTTAGAGATATATCATTTTCTAGACTTGATTCTTGGATCTACTCCTCAAGGAGAGTGGTCACAGGAATATAATAGCTACATTTGGGTGACTTTGCATCTGAGATGAGATGGTCAGAGAAAGGATAATGACACCCTTTTCCGTTGTTGTCAAAGGGGGAGAGATTCAGTGTGGAAATCCCTACTGTCTTGGGGAGAGGTTCAGGAAGAATTATGTTGAGGATATTGAGAAGATTGTATTGAGATGATTAATTTTGGGTTGATGGATTTTCTCATATATTATCATCAATGCCAAAGGGGAAGATTGTTGGAATTGGTTCAGTGAGAGGTGTTGACATTCATTATTTGTCATTGATGTCAACATATATTTTAGAAGAAGACAGACAGACGGGTTATTACCATTTTGTAGATGACTGATAGAAGTGTACGAGTACTGTATGATTGATCTAGAGCATGCGAAGATAGGGATGAGTACAAGGATGTGTTGTGATATTATATCTAAGATTGATCCACATAATGTTGCAGATAGAATGAGATAAGGTGGTTTTACTAAAGATTGGGTACTGGACCATGACAGAGAATTGTGACAGAGTTAGTCTATATATTTGTAGATATATTTGATGCAAGCATGAGTTGTGACCTGTGAGCTTAAGGCATGGTAGAATACTTGTTGGAGCATGTTTCTTGTGATTATTGGGTTGCTATGTTTTTGGTGATGTCAGCTAAAGTGTGTGATCTTGTGAAGATCTATTTGAGGCTGACTGGAGAGGTGTAACGTGTTTGATAGGTGGCGAGCATGGATTTCAGATCATTGGATGTATTTGATGGATTTTAATTATTGTTTATTTGTGTAAGGTACCATGTGTATCTTAGCAAGGGTCTATTTTATTATTTGTACATTGGGGAAGTCTTAAATGGATGACCTAATAGATTATTGTAATAGTGTATAAAGGATAGATATTTTCTTATTGAAAGTGTGTGAAGTAGATGATGGAATCTACAAGCTTGTGTCTGCTGAATGTAAAGAAGAGGTTATGATTGAAAGAATTCATTGGAACTAACCAAGCAAAGACATTTTCTATCAGACAGTTCCTTGGATTTTATATTTTTAATATATATTTTTATTTCAGACAGTGAGTCTTGAAGGTGATTTTAACCTTCTTTAGGCAGCATGCCTGGACAGTGACCCTATTGTTCTCTTGACTCCTAGTAGGGTTTGTCCTTTAACAAGGACTATGTACTATATGCATTAATAAGCTCCTAATAGGGATAAATCTTTTAGCAAGGATACTATATTCTCAGTACATTGTTTGTGGGTGCTAATTCCCACCGGGGTTTTACCTTTAACAGGGTTTCCTTGACAACAAAAGATTGTGTTATGGTGTTGTTCTTAATGTGTAATCATTTGGATTAGAGTTTTAAAGTTAATGTTTAATAATCTGTCTCACAAATGACTCACCCCCCTCTCAGTTGTGTTGGTGGACTGTTATTACCAACAAATCAAGAATATGTTATCTCGATCATCAATCTATCATAATCACCTCAAGTACATTATAAAAACATCATCAATCATCCATACACGCAAAATCAACATAAAAAACCCAAGCATAGGACCAATCAGTCTACAAAGAACATAATTTTCCACAAATGAACCTATACCAACTACATACAAACTTTTAAGTGGGGACAAACTATTTCAAACTACAAACGAACAAAAATCCCCAAACGAAACAATAGAACCCATAAACGAAAGAACATGCAGAAAATGAAACATTCTTTCCTGTAAATGAAATTTCTTACTATAAACAAAAAATAAAAATTTAAAAATGGTAAACAAAGAAATACAAACAAAAAACCCTAGCTGCAAATGAAAGTTTGTTTACCGTAAATGAACTTTTACACCCGCAAATGAAACAAAAATCCTCGTTTATGAAAGAAAAACTACCATAAATGAACTTTTACAAAAAGAAATAAAAACACATCAAAAATCAAGAAATAATTGCAATAAATGCACTTAACAAGAGCAAGGGATCGTCGACTTACCGATTTTGGATAATGGGTTGGTCTTTAATATTTCCCGATGAGCTGAAATCGGTGAGATTCAACAAGAATGGACATCTTTTTCACAGAAGGGGTTGCAAAATATCTGTAAGGTAAATGTGAAAATGAATAGTGAAAAGGGGATTTTTACCCTATTTAAGGCCATTTACCCTAATTTTTGCCCACTTGATTATATTTTTTGTCCACTTACACCAAACCTAATCCAAAAATTGATCGTTCATCGAACCTACACCAAACATGCCTATTTGACTATGGGATGTAGGAATTGTTCTTAATCGATCCTAAACATTCCTAAATCTTCTTGTATTATTCCTAAATGTTCCAAAATCATCTGAAATAATTCCTTAATAATTAAAAATCATTTCATAATGATTCAAGACCATTCTCCCGCAATCCCAAATCACTCAAAATTCTTCAATATCACACAAGCAACAACATCACCTTTCAATTTTGCTCCCGAGGGGGCATACTAATAACATTAATTGTTGCAAGTAGATCACATCATCACAATTGGAACATCACCATTACAATTAAATCAAATCAAAATCGCAATACCAAATCAATCCACAATATCAAGAATTTCAAATCTTTTTTATTAATCAAATTCATCCAGTCATAAAATTTATCAATCGAACGACACCAAATCTTCTTCAATAATCAATTCACGCAATCACCAAAATCAGAGGCTTTATTGAATCAAATTGAATCAGTTTTATCATCAATTGGGGAAGGTAAATTTCATCATGCACCACATAAAATTGACAGTGTATTCATCATTATCATATCAATAGGGGCATCTCAACTTCATCAAAATCCATATCGATTTGGTTCTCTTTGATCAATCTCAGTGAATGATTGTTTTCATAAAAATCCATATAAATTACTCGGTCAACATAAGTATATTCAACATAAATAAATCAACAAGGACATATCAATTTTATTGTACCACATCAAATTGATTGTGTCTTCATCAATTAATCATTAGATAATTGACTTCATCAAGACCCATATCAAGTTAATTATCTCGATCAACCTTTTGACGGTAATCAATTTCATTACATCATGTCACATCAAATTGGTTATTTATTCTTATCAACATCAAGGCTTTCAAAATATTTCTGATGATAATCAATTTCATCGCATCACATCAAATTGGTTATTCATTATCATTAACATCATCAAAATCAATACCAGATAGATAATCAATTTCATTGTTGCACATCAAATTGGTTATTCTAGTCCCAATCTATCATCAAACATCATTAGGTTATGAGAAGCTTCATACAGATCCATATTAAATTGTTCATTGTTCGATTAATATGACATCAGACATAAGAAATCCATCATCTTATCAGTCCTCGATAAGAGGAAACATCAAATATTCTTTGAATCAATGCGTTATTCACACATCAATTCAAAGAGGGGAAAATGTAATCACCTAAAATTGGTCAGGGCATAAACACATGACCAAAATCAGATCAATGGTATTAAAGTGATCAATTTAAATTAAAGGATCCTAAAGCCTAATTATGTAATTGAATTTAATCAATTTAATTGCATAATAAATCAATAGTCCTAAACAATTAATGTCCCAACCATTTAATTAAATAAAGATAAAAATCCACATGGTTAAAGATATTAAGTACTTTGATTTATTTAAATCCTTAATATTCTTTCAACATGATACAAATTCAATACATCAACCATGTTAGAATAACTGAGAGGTGGGGGGGGGGGGGGGAATCAGTG
>MU227912.1:2326514-2341865 GCA_018584345.1 Thuja plicata
GACTGTGCATACTCTGAGAATTGCCATATGATGTTGTCCAGCTGAATCCATATGATTTCAATCACCAACTTTCTTGAAAATGATCATTAATAGGAGCACACAATCCTTGCCGGGTTGGGATCTATAATCTACCCAACATAAAGACTTTTAAAACATCCCACCCGGCTTGAAGCAAGAAGGCAATGGAAGGGACACCCAGCAAAGATTTTCTATCCTAGAGGGGACCTAGACCTAGACATAACCAGACTGACTTGACATGACCATATGACTCCAATAATGCCAAAAAAAATGGGTGACTAAAAGTCAGACAACAGACATCAATGCCAAACTAAATCTCTCTTTATTTTCATAATATATTCCTTGAATTTCCCTTTCTATCAGTAATACACCAACTCTGGTTTTCAGTGTAGATAATTACCTTTCTGTGTACTAATGGATCTTTACATTCCATTTCTTTGCTTGCATCAACATGAATGATCTTCCTATTGTGTGTGGGCTGATGCAACCTCCTAGTCAGCTTAGTGACCAATAGACAAGGGTCGGATCCCTAGTCTCTTTCTTAGGTACTCAAATGTGTCTTTAGGCAATGGATTTGTGAATATGTTTGCTAATTGTTCCTTGGATTGAACATATTCTAGTATCACCTCTTTCTCTTGCACTTTTTCTCTTAAGTAATGATACCTAACAGCAATATGCTTTGTCTTAGCATGCATGCCAAGTTTCTTTGAAATGTTTATTGCACTAGTATTATCATTATAGATAATCACTAGTTCAAGAACTTTCATATTCAAACCTTCCAGTAATTACTTGATCCATGCAATGTTAGAGAAATTTGAATCATCAACCACATATTCTACTTCTGCAGTAGATTGTGAGATGCATCCTTGCTTCTTACTTATCCATGTGACAAGTCTGTCACCCATAAAGAATGCTCCTCTTGTTGTGCTCTTTCTGTTATCTAAGTTTCCAGCCCAATCAACATCTGTATAGACTTAAAGCTCAAATTTTCCTTCTCTTTTATACCATAAGTCATAGTCTTTGATATTCTTTAGATATCTCAAAATTCTTTTGACAATAGTCATGTGTGATTCCTTGGGATTAGCAGAGAATCTTGCAACTATTCCAGCTGCATGTGCTATATCTGGTCTAGTATGCACAACATACATGAGTTTTCCAATCATAGATTTGTATAGGGTCTGATTTAGCTCAGTTTACTTTTCTTCATTTATTAGCTTGCACCCAATAGCCATAGGTGTTCCAAATGGCTTGGAGTCTTCCATCTTGAATATCTTTAGAACTTCCTTGATGTATTTGGATTGTGTGATGTATATGTCTACATCTTGTTGAAGAATCTGTAGACCAAGAAATAATTTGATCTCCCCAAACATTGACATCTCAAACTCTTTTCTCATTTCATTATAAAATGATTTGCATAACATATCATTACCACCAAATATGATATCATCAACAAATATTTCAGAAATCAAAATGTTATCATCAGTATCTTCTTTTAAATATAGATTATTGTTTTCACTTGTTCTTACAAATCCAATACTTATGAGATAGGAGTGAAGTCTTTCATACCATGCTCTAGGTGCTTGTTTCAATCCATACAAGGCTTTGTGTAGTCTACAAGCTATGTTTCTCTTGTTAGGATCAACAAAACCTTCTGGTTGTTCAATGTATACCTCTTCTTCTAGTATTCCATTCAGGAATGCAGACTTGACATCGATTTGGTATACCTTGAATCCTTTGTATGCAACATAAGAAAGTATAATTCTTACTCCTTCTAGTCTAGCAATTGTTGAAATGGTTTCTCCATAGTCAATACCTTATTCTTTTGCATACCCCTTGCATACTAATCTTGCTTTGTTCCTTGTGACTTCTCCATTCTCATTCAGCTTGTTACTGAACATCCATTTGGTACCAATGACATTATTGTCATCTGGTTTAGGTAATAATGTCCATTTTCTTTTCTTCTCAATATGTTATATCTCTTCATTCATAGAAATGACCCATTCTTCATTTTCAAGTGTAGTATTAACAAATTTAGGCTCAAAATCACAAATTAAACATCTAGTGTTCGGTGACTTACTTCTTGTTCTCATTCCAACCTTCTTGTCTCCTATGATTTGGTTCTATGGATGGTGTCTTCTGACATAATTGGAAAGTAATGGTTCAATTCTTTGTTCTTTATTCTGATCATCATCTCGACCTTCATTATGTTCTCCATCACTTGGTGCATCATCTTGAGCAATTTCTTGATTTTTGGTATTTGTAGCCTGAAGCTCGGGTGCATAGTTTTGTCACATGGGAGTGATACACTGTTGCTCAGGCAGAGTGTCAGGTTCTTCACTATAGACAAAAATATTGTAGTCTTCTAGTTCTTTTTTTTTTTTCCTCATCATTTTTCTCAGCAAATTCATCTACTTTGACATTTGCACTTTCAATGATTTTTTTAGAGGATTTGTTAAGACATTTATAAGCCTTGCTTTTGGTAGAGTACCCTAAAAATATTCCTTCTTCACCTTTGGAGTCAAGCTTTCCATTTCTATCATCTTTCAAAATATAACATTGACTTCCAAAAATTCTGAAGTAACTTACATTGGGTGTGTGTCCATACCATAGCTCATAAGGTGTCTTATTGGTGTCTTTCTTCAATTGAACTTTGTTCAATGTGTAGACAACATTACTGACAGCTTCTCTCCAAAATATTTGAATGATGCCTCTCTCAATCATCAGTGTTCTGGAATAATCAACAATGGATCTGTTCCTTCTTTTATCAATCCCATTTTTCTGTGGTGTTCTTGGTGTAGAAACCTATCTTTGAATTCCATGCTCATTACAAAAGTTAGTGAATTCATCAGAAATAAATTCTCCTCCTCTATTTGATCTTAAGCATTTCAGTTCCTTACCACTTTTTATTTCTATAATAGATTTATACCATTTAAACATCTTGAATGCTTCTGATTTCTCTTTTAAGAACATAACTGTCATCATTCTAGAATAATCATCAACAGGGAATGAAGTATCTATCACCATAGCAAGTCTTTGTTCTTATTGGTCCACATAGATCAGTATGGACTAATTCTAGAATGACATTAGATGTGTAGGTTTTTCTCTTGAAACTAGACTTTGTCATTTTACCTTTTTGACAATTCTTACACATGACATGGTCAGAATTTGACATGCTCTATAATCCTCTTACTTTCCTTTTATTGCTTATCCTAATCATGTTGTCAAAATTCACATGACATAACCTTTTATGCCACAACCATATGTCTTTGTTTCTAGCCATTAAACAAGTGGTGTTAATATCATCAAGATAGAATATGTTACCTTTTGTCTGTTCACCAGTTTCGATCAACCTTCTTGATTCATTAAAGATCTTTGCCTTTTTGTTCTTAAATGCAACTCGGTGACCTGTATTATTCAGCTATGAAAAACTCAATAGATTATAGTTAAGTCCTTTTACCCAATATGCATTTCCACATCTGATCAGATTATTTAACATTATGGTTCCTTTACCTTCAACCAGACAAGGTGAGTCATTACCCATTCTTACTAATCCACCATTATAGTATTCAAAATTTTCAAAATTTTCCTTATCTCCAGTCATGTGGTGAGTACAGCCACTATCAATAATCCAGCCATCATTTTTACTAAACTTACATATGAGTGTAGTCTCAACATACCCTTCCTCTTCATCTAAATCATCCTTCATAGCAACAAATACAACCTCAATATCTTCATCAGATTTGATGTCAGTATTCTCAGCTTTTTTCTCAGCCAGGTAACAAGCTTTCTTTCCTTTGTCCTTGTAGTCTCGGTTGTCTCTTCTATCAGATTGTCGGTTGCTTCGGTAATCTCTGTCATCACCTCTGTCAAACTTCTTTTCATATGATCTGTCATTATTTTTGTCTTCTTTTCCTTTGTTAGGACATCTAGAAGCAAAGTGTCCAATCTCTTTACAATTACAACATACCAATGGTAATTTACCTTTATATATACCTTTGCATCTCTGCAATCTCCTAACCATTAGTGCTTCAATCTCATCAAGTTCTTGGTCAGTACTATCACTTTCACTATCATTTCTCATAGTGTGTTAATGACTTTACTTACTTATTTTCAAAGAAGATTTGAATATAGACTCAAAAGATGGTAAGACACTATCGTCAAAGTTATTCATCTCAAATGAAATAAGTCTACCAACCAAACTATCTAGAGTAACATTGTTATTTGCTACTTCTCTCATTTCTTGTATAGCAGATACTCTAATAACATAAACATGCAGTAAGGTTCTTAGGATTTTTCTTATCACTGTTTCTTCTTCAAGTATACCTCCTACTCCTTAGATAACATTAATTATCTCTTTGATTATGCAACTATTCTGAGTGATATTTTCTCCCTCTTTCATTCTTAGGTCATCAAACCTTCCTCTTAGGCTTTTTGCCTTAGATCTTAGCACATTTGCATCTCCTCCATGTACTAGCTTCAATTTGTTCCACATTTTCTTTGCAGTGGTGCATGTTTTGACATCTTCAAATTCAACATCAGAGAGTGAGGAAGCAAGTTTTATCACCATAGAATTGTGTTCATGATTTTTTCTCAATTGATCAAGTGTGTGAGGTCTAGCAGGCAACACATATTCAGTATCCAAGTATTGAGTAGCATCATTTCCAATACCTGATAGGTGGAGTCTTATCCTACTTTTCCATGATGCAAATTTGTCCTTGTTCAACTTAGGCACATCCCTTTTTCTCATCTTGTGATCTTTTTCTTACGTCGTTAAACCTTCCTTTCAAGCACACAAGCTTTGATACCAATTGTTAGAATAACTGAGAGGGGGGGGGGGGGAATTAGTGNCACATCCCTTTTTCTCATCTTGTGATCTTTTTCTTACGTCGTTAAACCTTCCTTTCAAGCACACAAGCTTTGATACCAATTGTTAGAATAACTGAGAGGGGGGGGGGGTGAATTAGTGGCCTAAAAAATTAAACCAATAAATCAACCCAAAAGTTTGTACCACAAATATAAACCTCTAGTTATCTCCAATCCTACAAGATATATGCCTTTAAATGATCTTATCAAATAACTACTACTCGGAATATATTGTTTATCCTTTTTCTTTAGCTTTACCGAATAGCAGTCTAGTCTTTACCGAAATACAATAAATAACTTATTGTTTATCGATCAATCTTGTTTCAGTAATGTGTAAGGAAAAACATCAAATAAATGAACCATATACACATTTAACACATGGATTTTTAATGTGGAAACTCTGTTAGGGGAAAAACCACTTGGGACCGGTAACCCAAAATTTTCACTCTTCTAAAGTGAGCTCGGTGAAGAGCCAACCCTGTTAAAGGTTACAAACACACTGTTAAGTATGACCTTGTTAGAGGATTTAAAATTAATAGTTTGTCACTTGATGTCTGGAATTCACTATGATATCTTCATGAAAAACCTTTTGATACTCCTTGGGATGTGTCTCAATATATAAAGGATTGTTAAATCCCACTCTGTTAAGAGATTTTATGAATCAATGGTTAAAGTGAAACAATATATGATCTGTTCATAAATACAAATTAATCTTGTAGATGTTTAGATCTATTGTAAGCTCATAATACCTTTCTAATCAATGTTTCCTTTTGTTCCTTTGCTCCACTTCTTTCTGCTCGGTGAATGCTATTTGTTTCTCTGTTGCTCAGTGTCCGCGGAAAGCTTAAGCTTTGTTCTTCAGCTTGTATGATCAGGTCTGTATGAAGACTTCTTTACTTCACCAGTATACTTTTCAACATCCTCTTCTTTCATAATAAATGAGCTTGTCTCTTTTATAGATATGATTTCACCATTTCTAAGTCCTTGTCTTTCTTGTTCTTGATGTGATCCACAAATCTTTCCATTCTTTCTTTAAAGATTGCTTTAGTTTTATCCTGTAGATTTCTTCTTGACAACTGGAATAAAAATAGCTTTAATCTCTAGCTTATCTTTAGCTTTTAACTGGTCTATATAAACAATGTAATAAAACATTTAACTCTATATTTAGCTCATGCCAGCTAAGTCTTTTGTCATTTCTGAACTTCAGTTCTAATCGATGTTTAACTCATTGTTTTCTCGGTCTTGACTTCAGTTGTCCTCGGGCATCTCTGTCCGTCAGGGTTGTTTGTCCATCAGGAAACACTGTGAATTTCAGTTCTGTTCGGGTATCACTTTGGTTCTACTCGATAATGCATGCTCGGGTATCACTGTGACTCTTCTCGGGGTTCTCTATCCGTCGGTGTGCACTATCTATCGGTGTTTGTTGTCACTTGGTGTATACTCAACTTTTATGCATTACTGATAACATAACCTTTAACTATTTGGTTCTTTGAATTCTTTGAAAATATGTATATGACCAATCAGAGTATATCAAGTTGACATCAATGAAAATATAATACATTAACTAATTTAATGTCTTGCATTAACTTTCTACATCTCAGTGATCATCAACATAACATCTTCAAACATTCAATCAGTTATCATTCATCAAACCAATGAGATTAAAGGATATGGATCACTCAATTTTGAATATCAACCACTCAATTCAAATTGAATCTTGGCCATCCAGTTCAAATTCAAACATTTCCCACCAAGGGAAAATCTATAAAAGCACCTCCCATCAAAGCATTATCATCCATCCTCATTGCAAGTAGATCATGCTAGTTTGAATTCTTAGTTAATTTGTACATATGAGAGCTAAATTTAGTAATAAATTGCCATATTATATTAGTTATCATCACATTTCATAGATGAATAAGTCATCTAGATTCATAAGTCACCTCATCTTAGAGTTCAACTTGCTTAATTGCATATAATTTCATATAATTCATCATGTTGATCATTTCAATTGGACTCATATAGTTGCGTTTTCATTTAAATCTTTCATTTTATGGTGGCTTGTCATTGATCTATTACCAATTCTGAGAGCAATTATACATGTAGATCATACTCATTGTGATTAGGAAGTAATAAACCACTCTTCATTGGTTTTGATTGTTATTTTGCTTGATTTTATGGACTAACTAATGTATCTAATGATTTATTGAGTGTTGTGTTTGCAAATTTGTAGGTTCCACAATTAACACACACATTTCCAACTAAACAACGGTGTTTGTTCAACACCACCCATCACCTGAATAATTGCCTTTAATAGGGGGCAAGTTTCTAGTCATCACATCGAGTAGACATCTATTCATCACTACTCAACAGTTTTTTATCATAGTTAGACCTATTTTCTATCAATAATCAAGCATTATGATCATTTGGTATTTGAACAACAAAACAATGGTGTTTCTCAAGACCACTCAATATCTTAAGGTGTCTATCAATAAAATTTATCACCGATGGAATTTTCCTAGATTCTGATGACCGTGTCTTCTAAGTGACTCAATAATGTCATTGTACTAGAGAAATGAAGAAGAAGATATGACGATTTTATTTCTTTGTTGTTAGCATTTTGTTCTTATCATGTCTTATGAGTGAGTCTATGATGTCTTTGTACTAGAGGAGAAAGGATAGGGGGAATGATATATATATATATTTCTTCCTATAGGATGTATCCCAACGATGTCTATTAGGACATGCATTCTATGATGTCTATGATGACAACCTTCATAGATCCAATAATCATCAAATAGCATAACATTGCAACACAAAATGCTTGGATTTTTAGATACCATCAAATATATGTACTAGATGGAAAGGGGAAGTCATTCCTTGTTTGTTGAAATATCATTGATTTTTGATTGTCATACTTCCTAAGTAATTCTAGGATTTTAACGTACTAGAATGGCCAAGGAAGGTATATGGTATTTTCTTTATCTGCTACTTGTGGGATATTTTTTTGATGAAGTCAAAGGTCAAATAATCTGGGTGTCTATGATAAGATCCTTCACAACTCATTATGATACACCACACATACCTTGAATCTGAATATTTGTACCCTAGATGGAGGTTGGGAAGCTTATTCCTTGCCTATTTTATGAAACTGATACTCGGGTCATCAACGTTTCTCCTACCCTGATGCTTGTATCTAACTACAATATTAAATCTAGTGAAATCAGTATTCATATCACCATGGTCGCCTGAGTACTAGTAGTGGTTGTACATGATTAAGCATGTGAGGAAGATGATATCTGTATCATCATGGTTAAGTGTATGCCAGTGGGTGTCATATCTACTTTTACATTGCAAAAGCTCAATGATGACATAAGGCATCATAAAATAAAAGATCAAAAAGAGTGACAACTCATGGAATTTGCATTCATTCAAAGCTGCATTCATTTTTGCATGAGTCTGACATCGTTTCATGAGATTCTGTCAACAACATCGCTAATAATCCAAAAACATACATCTCCTCAATGGTTGATTATCATGAACATCGAGCCAACAATATTCCTACATAGCATATTAGTTTCATTTTAGAGCATCAAGAACTCATTTCATAAAATCATATCATCATGCTACCCATCATAATACATTACATATAACATAAGCATAATGCATAATCCATCACATATAAGTACAATTTATATTTTCATAATCATATAATATCCATTTTCATTACATTAGCATGTACATAAAGAAAAGAACACAGAGAACATTTGCATATCATTTGCATCATCACATTGTTATAAGTGTAGTTGTTGTTGCACCAAAAGATCTACCTCTGAATGCCTGATACAACCACTAGAGTAATAGATTCTAAAGGAGGTTATTAGACCATGTCATGAATCCCAAGGGGAGCACCACCCATTTTTCCAACAATCTCCCCTATAGTGTTACCCGAAGGGATATGAACCTTTGACCAAGCTCTGATACCACTTGTTATAAGTGTAGTTATCGTTGTACCAAAAGATTGACCTATGAATGCACGATACAACCAATAGACTAATAGAATCCACAAGAGGTTGGTAGACCATGTCATGAATCTTGAGGGGAGTGCTGACCATTTTTCCAACATGCATAGTAACAGACCTAAATGCATCCATCACATGTTTCTATTATTGATTCATATGCATATTATAGGAAAAAACACACAAAGCATCATAGATCTATCACATAAATAAAATCAAAGAACACATATGCATACATCATAAGAATCACATAAGAACCATATAGCTGTGAAGATAACTGCATCTCATATATATCAATAAAATGTTAGTGTACAAGGTACAATGAGATAAATGTTTTGAGAATGTATCATTGAAAGATCTAATGATATCAAAATACAACATCTATACATCAAATTGTACATCATCATGATTATATAAATAATGAAATCGAGCATGACTACCCACATCTGGACCATCACCATGGGGTGGTCTAGGAGATGGTGCCTTTGGTGTTACATCCTGAGACTACATAAAAAATTGTGAATATAAAGGTACTCCTAGTCAGATCAAGAACTGCTGAAAAATAAGTTGTCTGGTAGTAAGAAGCTCTACTCTATGCTTTTGATATCTTTCCCCATGTGATGGAAGCATCAACTAAGGCTCTATTTGTCTCCTGTCAACATAGTCACTAGAGCCTACAACATCGCAACGTGTATCCTAAGCTAGGATCTCTCCTGTCTCAACCTAGACAGTGTACCCTATCGCCTGTATTGCCCTGCGCACTATCTAATCATAGTAGAAAATCTCACTAATCACTAGAATCCATAATATCTTGTACATGTCCTCAGATGTCACTATGATCTCCCTGATTGATAAATGAAACATGTTATGCTCAGAGTTCCATCTCTCTGTAAGAGCGGTCAATAATCCCCAATTAACCCCATACTTCAACATATCTTGTAGGGCACCCAAGCCACATCATCAAATGACTCTATGGTACTCATCATAGAGGAATCCAATCAAATTAAATATGTTCAGGTATTGACCTTGAAACTTCAGAATCCTGGTATCCACCTGTAAAAAAAAATAATCAAGAATCAACCATCTCGGTCATCAGTCTATCATAGTCACCTCAAGTACATCAAATACAACATCATCAATCAGTCATACATGCAAACCTGACATTGAAAACTCAAGCACAAGAATAATAAGACCACAAACAATGGAATTTTCTACAAACAAACCGATACCAACTGCATATGAAATTTTAAGTAGGAACAAACTATTTCATACCACAAACGAACCAAAACCCCAAAATGAAACAATAGAACCCATAAACAAAATAATAGGAGGGAAATGAAACATTCTTTCCCGTAAATGAACTTTCTCATTGTAAACGAAAATTCAAAAACAACAAATGAAAATTTAAAATATGTTAATGAAGAAATACAAACTAAAAACCCTAGCTGCAAATGAAAGTTTGTTTACCATAAAAAAAACTTTTAAACCTGCAAATGAAACAAAAATCCTTAATTATGAAAGAAAAACTACCATAAACAGACTTTTATGGCAAGCAATAAAAAACACATAAAAAATTGAGCAATTAATGTACTAAATGCACTCAACGAGATCAAGGGATCGTCAACATACCGTTGTTAGAGAATGGATTGGTCTCTAATACCGCTTAACAAGCTCAAATCAGTGAGATTCAACTGGAATGGACATCTTTCTGACATAAGGGGTTGCAAAATATCTCCAAGGTAAATTTGAAAGTGAACAGTGAAAAGAGGATTTTTACCCCATTTAAACCCATTTTACCCTTATTTTTGCCCACTTTGTTATATTTTGGGTCCATTTTCACCAAACCTAATTCAAAAATTGACCATTCATCAAAATTTTCTATCAAATCAAATGGACAAATCACATGCCTATTTGATTATGGGATGCAGTAATTGTTCCTAATCGATCCTAAACATTCCTAAATATTTAAGAATCATTCCTAAATGTTCCTAAATCATCAGGAATCATTCCTAAATTGTTCAAAATCATTTTGTAATGATTCAAGATCATTCTTATGCAATCCAAAATCACTTAGCATTCTTCAATATCGCACGAGTAGCAACATCACCTTTCAATTTCGCTCCCAAGGGGACATACTAATTACATTATTTTAATAAAATCAAATTATTGCAATCGGAACATTGTTATCATAAGTAAATCAATCCAGAACATCAAGAATTTCAAATCTTCTTCATCAATCAAATTCATTCAGTCATCGAATTTGTCAATCAAAGGACATCAAATCTTCTTCAACAATTGTTGATGTTTATAGCTTCAATAAGATAAAATGATAAAAATATTATGAGAAAATAAATTATATATATATATATATATATGATAATAATGGATATTTACTACTATATATATATTAATATACATATTTAACATTATCTCTATGAATTAAATAAACATCATTGAATTGATAACATATTTATTCAGATAAAACAATATGAGATAATACTATTCTACATTATATATGCATATTAATATATATAATAATGCTGATAATATTATATATATCAATATACATTTACAATGTATAATGTATATTATAGTTGATAAAATAAATAATATTAATCTTATATATCATACCGATTGATATCGATTTAAATCAATGAAACCAATTAATATCTTACAAATATCGATTTGTATTGGTTAGTTATATCAAGGTGTTTAATACTGATTTGTATCGGCCTTAGTATGATATGTGCTACACACATAATACTATTATGTGTGTAGCACATAATAGACTACGTGCGATGCGCGACAAGTAAAAGGCACTATGTGCAATGTTTAATATGTGATATTAATTTACTTACTGATAGTTATGAATCGGTTCTATGGTTTGTTATAACATTAAAAGATCATGTCTCATTTAGAGACATGTCTCTGCGTACTTAGAGGCATGTCTCTACATGAGACATGTCTCATTGTTGATATTTATATTCAGTAGTGGGCTGCATTTGAAACACACAAAAATAAATTAGTGCAAGTAAATTACAGTGCCTCCATTGTGATTAAATATATATTATATATATTGAGATTATTATATATATGTATATTGGATTTATAAAATAAAATTAAAAGCCATATATTCTAATCTAAAATTAACATGGTATCCGAGCCAGGTTCCTTCGTTAAAGCCTAAGCGCTTGAAGGAAGATCTGATTAGATTGAAGGAAGATCAAGATCAGATTTTTTGGAAGTCACATACCTATAAAATGACAAATGGATTGAGACTCAAAGATAGACTTAAAAGTGCCTCTGAATTTGAATCATGGAAACTTTGAATGATGTTGATATTAAGGAAAAATAGCTAAGACAATAATAGAAAATTATCTTAAACCTAATGGAAATGATGAACAAAGTAAATGGGAAAAAGACAATACTAGAGCAATAAAATTATTAGTGGATGGAGTGAAAAATCATCTACTACCTATCATCACAAATTTAGACTCTGCTTATGACATGTTCAAAGCCCTGGAAAACATGTTTGAGATCAACAACACCAACATAATTTTTATCCTTAAAAATCAACTCTCTAATATTAAAATGTGTAAAGGAGAGACTACCACCTCATACTTTATGATGATAATAGAATAAGGAATCAAATATCTTCTATTGGTCACATTTATGATAATAAGAAGTTAACTATGATAAATCTAATTGGGCTCCCTATCTCATGGGAAAACTTTAGACAAGGAGTAAGTGCTCGCGCCAAACTCCCCAAATTTGATCGACTAAAAGCTGACTGCATTCAAGAAGAGTATAACCTAAAATCCACAAGAATTATGGAATACAAAAAATAAGATGTTCAGGTTCTCGTCACTAGTCCAAAAAGGAAAAAGGGAAAGAAGTAATATGAGAAACAACCATTCAAGAAACCTAGAGACGTCTCTACAATGCAATGTTTTAGATGCAACAAATATGGTCAAACTACAAGAAAGTGTCATGAAAGACTTAGAATAAAAGCTTCCCTTGTTGAAGTCAATAATTCAAATGTGTATTCAGAGAAATATGTATTTTAAAAGAAATTCAAGATACCTTATGATTGAGAGGGAGTTCATTGATAAAGAAGGAGCGAGGTAAAACTTGACATGATTATTGATTATTATACTAATGTTATTTTATAATTATATGGGCCCTGTGTAAATCATAAGGAAGTAACAACTTCCAAATGATTATCAATTGTATTTGTTAAAGTTATTGGAAGCTGACGATCTTACAATAACTTAATCCTCTATTTTGATAGATATCTTGTGGATAGCATCGCCGATTGAGGAAATCCACCTAGGATTTTATGGATAGAATCGCCGATGGAGGCAATCCACATGAGAGCTTGTGGATAGAATCTTTGATTGAGGCAATCCACACAAGAGCTTGTGGATAGAATCGCCGATTGAGGCAATCCACACCAAAGCTCATGAGTTTGTGGATAGAATCGCGATGGAGGCAATCCAAATGAGACCTTGTGGATAGAATTGCCAATTGAGGCAATCCACACCAAAGATCATGAGTTTTTGGATAGAACAACCAATGGAGGCAATCCACATAAGAGATTGTGGATAGAATCACCGATGAAGGCAATCTACATCAAAGATCGTGAGTTTTTGGATAGAATTGCTGATAGAGGCAATCCACATGAGAGCTTGTGGATCAAATCGTTGATGGAGGCAATCCACCTGAGAAGTATGGATAGAATCGCCGATGGAGGAAATCCACTTGGGAACAAACTTTTAGAATTTATGAACTTATTGTGATGTGCATTTTATCTTCCCTAGCTAAGAGGGAGTGTTGATGTTTATAGCTTTGATCAGATAAAATGATAATAATATTATGTGAAAATAAATAAATAAATTATATATATATATAAATATATATAATAATAATAATAATGGACATATCTACTATATTAATATTAATATACATATTTAACATTATCTCTTTATAATATTGAATTAAATAAACATCATTGAATTGATAATATTGTTATTCAGATAAAACGATATGAGATAATACTATTCTACATTCTATATGAATATTAATATATCTAATAATAATGATATTATTATATATATCAATATACATATACAATGTATAATGTATATTATAGTTGATAAAATAAATAATATTAATCTTATATATCATAACGATTGATATCGGTTTAAATCAATGAAACCAATTAATATCTTACAAATACCGATTTGTATCGGTTAGTTATATCAATGTGTTTAACACTGATTTGTATCAGTCTTAGTATGATATGTGTTGCACACATAATAGTATTATGTGTTGTGCACATATTAGACTATGTGTGACGTGTGATAAGTAAAAGACACTATGTGCAATGTTTAATATGTAATATTAATTTACTTACTGATAGTTATGAAATGTCTACATTTAGATCGAGCACCGTTGATGAACAAAATGAGTTATTTAGTGTTGAGCAAGTTCAGTTGGACATTAAAGGAAGTTCAGTGTTGACCGAGTCACTCGGGCATTTCAGTCTTGGTCGGGCATTCAGTGGCAGCCGACTAACAATGATTTATATTCTATAATTAATTGGTTATATGAGGCCGACTGAATTGTGATTAGAAGTATATTCAAGCCGACTTGATAGGGATTACCATATAAATGAAAGATCAAGTTTGGATTGAATGTGTAAAAATTAAGGTGATAGCAAGAAGAGAAAGCAGAAGTGTGGAATTATGTGATATGAAAAGTGAAGGCAAAATCAGACAAGATTCTAATTGAGTATTGATCACTTGAAGCTGCAATAGAACATCGGATCAGCAAGGATCTAGTTATAATTAGAACAGAGATCTGAATCAAAAAAGATAGTTTCTTACACATACATGTCAATTCATTGTTACTTTCTAACAATTGTAGCAGTGATATAAAATCTCTTAACATAATAGACTTAACAGTCTTTTTTGTAAATCCTCTCACAAGGTAGCATGTCTATGTTGAAGTGTTGAAGACCTCTAACAAGGCCACTCCTCATAGGGTGATTAAATCCTTTAACAAGGTCACACCTAACAGTGTGTTATTGTAACCTTTAACAGGGTTGGCTCCTAACAGGTCTCACTTCAGAAGAGTGAAAAATAGTAACTAGTTACATTGGTGGTTTTTCCCATATTGGGTTTCCATGTTAAATCTTGGTGTCAATTGTGCATATGTTATTTGTTTCATGCTTAAATCTCTAAAGTATAATTGCATTGGATATTATAAAGATTGATTTGATACCCAAGTTACAGAAGAATATCTTAATTAACTGAGTAACAATGCTAAAGTATTTAAGACATCTAAGGGACAAAGGATTTGTTTTGGAGTAATTGATTCACCCCTCCCCTCTCAGTTACTTATCTCATTTCCAACAATTGGTATCAAAGCTTCAAGTGATTTCAGAGAAGGT
>MU227912.1:2341915-2352071 GCA_018584345.1 Thuja plicata
TATTTAAGACATCTAAGGGACAAAGGATTTGTTTTGGAGTAATTGATTCACCCCTCCCCTCTCAGTTACTTATCTCATTTCCAACAATTGGTATCAAAGCTTCAAGTGATTTCAGAGAAGGTTTCAAGGCCTAAGCTAAAGATTAGAGATGTCTTACAGAAGGGAGATCCCTAAGCTAAACAAAGATAAAATCCTAGCATGGCAGGAGCTCATGAAGCTAAATCTATCTACTATCGGTGATGCTAGTCTGCAATTTTTGGAGAGAAAATATGTGGAACCAAAAGGGACTATGAATGTGGAACAAATGATGGAACAAAAGCATCACAGCATAATGATGATTGACATAGCTTATTCACTCAACTACTCAGAATTTGATGAAGTCAAGGACTTCCCTACAGCCTATGATATATGGAAGAAATTATAGGACATTCAAGGAGGAGATGCAAAGGTAAGAAGAGCCAAAGAAGAAAGTCTAAGAGGATAATTTGACCAGATGAAAATGAAAGAAGGAGAAGACATTAGAGGATACAGTGACAGAATCAAGAAGATTGTGAGTGCCATCAGAGCTGCAGGAGGAATAATTGAAGATACAACAGTGGTCAGCAAGGTACTAAGAACTTTACTTCCTATCTATGCTATTAGAGTTTCAGCTATTCAAGAGATGAGGTGCAATAAAGATATAACTCTAGATACATTAGTGGGAAGGCTTACAACTTTTGAGCTGGACAAATTTGACAATTACTCTCCTAGCTCTAACAATCTTGAGTCTACATTCAAAGTGAAACTAAACCTTGGTAAGAAGGATAGATACTCAAAAGGGAAGCAGACTGAAATTGACAGTGATGATGTATATGAGGATGAAGATCTTGACATAATTGAAGCACTACTTGCAAGAAGAGCTACAAAAGGAAAATACAAAGGAAAGATACCATTGATTTGTTTCTCATACAATGAGGTTGGTCACATTGCTACAAAGTGTCCGAACAAAGAAGAGAAAGATGAGAAAAAGTTCAACAAATTCAAGGGCAAGAAAGATTTAAAGAACTATAAAAGATACAAGGATAAAGGTAAGAAGTCTTATTATATTGCTAAAGATTCTAACAGTGACAAAGAAGAAGAAATGGTTTATATTGCTGTTAAGGGTGAGTCAGACGAAGAAGATGAAAAGACAACACTTTTCTCACACATCAATAAAAATGACACATGGATAATTGATAGTGGTTTTTCTCATCACATGTCTTGTGATAAGACAAAGTTTGAACGTCTTGAACACTATGATGGTGGGAGTGTTAGTTTTGGGAATGATGAACCTTGCCCTGTAAGAGGAAATGGTTGCATTGTTCTGACAGAAGGAATCAAATGTGATAATGCTTATTGGGTTGAAGGATTGAGGAGAAATCTACTCATTGTAGCACAACTGAACAACATTGGCTTCAAGGTGGAATTCATGAATGGTAAGGCCAAGCTCCTGGATGATAAAGGGAACCTAGTCGTAACTGGTAGACAAACAAAAGGTAATCTATTCTATCTTGATCTCATTGAAGGTTCATGCTTTATTGCACAAGTAGAAGAAAGTTGGTTATGGCATAAAAGTTGTGTCATGTAAAATTTGATAATATAGTAAACATAAGAAAGAAAAAGAGAGTTAGAGGTATTCCTATTTAAAAAAAACCTGAGTTAGCAATATGCAAACAATGTCAAATCGGAAAGATGAGCAAGACTAGTTTCAAAAGCAAGAATTACAATACTGATGAAGTCTTGGAATTGGTACATAATAATATATGTGGACCAATTAGAACAACAAGCTATACTAGAGAGAAGTATTTTATTCTATTTTTTGATGATCATTCTAGAATGATGAATATCATGTTTCTCAGAGAAAAATTAGAAGCTTTTCAGAAATTCAAGTGGTATCTTCCAAGAGTAGAAAAGGAAACAAGAAAGAAACTAAAATGCCTAATATTTGACAGAGGAGGAGAATTCATTTCTAATGAGTTCAATGAATTCTATAATGGGAGAGGAATCAAAAGATATGTATCTGCCCTTGGTACACCCCAATAAAATAGAATATCAGAGAGAAGAAATAGATTCATCATGTATTGTGCCAGAAATCTAATGATTGAAAAGAATGTTGCTTCCAAATACTAGAAGGAAGCCATCAGCACTACAATGTTCACCCTAAACTAAGTTCAACTAAAGAAAGGTATTAACATGACACCTTTTGAATTATGGTATGGCTATAAACCTAATGTTCATTATTTCAAAGTATTTGGAAGTAGATGCTACATCTTGAAGGAAGTTAGAAATGGAAAACTAGATGCAAAAAGTGATGAAGGAATATTCCTAGGCTACTCATGTAAAAGCAAAGCAAACAAATGTCTAAATCTTACTACTCATAAAGTCATAGAAAGTGTACATGTCAAGATTGATGAGTTTGCCAAAAAAATGTGAAGAGAAGAGCAGTAAAGAGCCTGAAGACTACAAGACATTTGTGTATTATGAACCTAATACTATACCTATGACTCAAGAAATGGTGATGGGACAACAAAACTGCCAACCACTAAATATACTAGCACAAACTGTGCAACCCGACTTGTAAACTGTGCAACCTAAGCTGCTGGTAGAAGAGACTGAGTCACAGACAGAGGAAACTGAGTCAAAAGTAGAGGGAACCAAATCATAGATGGAGGAACCTGAGTCACAGATGGAGGAATCTGAGTCACAGATGGTGGAACTCAAGCATCAGATAGAGAAACAAGAAAGAATGTTTGAGAATAACAGACCTAGTGGATCAAGTCCAGAACCTAGAACAAAAGATCTAGTACTTTCAAGATATGTTAAAAGGAATCATGCACCTAAGAAGATAATTGGAGATAAGACAGAAGGTGTAATGAAAAGGAAGAAACTCAAAGGTACATGCTTACTAAGTGAATTTGAACCTAGAACTATTAAAGATGCATTGAATGATGAAAGTTGGATAGAAGCAATGAATGAAGAAATTGAGCAGATTGAGAAGAACAAGACTTGGACTCTTGTGCCTAGGCCAAAGGACAAGAATGTGATTGGAACCAAGTGGGTTTTTAGAAATAAGATGAATGAGAATGGTAAAGTTTCTAGAAACAAGGCTAGACTAGTTTGTAAAGGATATGCACAAGAAGAGGGTATTGACTATGGAGAAACTTTTTCTCCCATTGCAAGACTTGAAGGAGTCAGAACTCTTCTAGCATATGCTGCACATAAAGGATACAAAGTATATCAAATGGATGTGAAATATGCATTTCTAAATGGAATCCTAGAATAATAATTCTAAATTGAACAACCTGAAGGATTTATTGATCCTAGCAGAAGGGATATGGTTTTCAAGTTGCACAAAGCATTGTATGGACTAAAGAAAGTGCCCAGAGCCTGGTATGAAAGACTGCATAGCTATCTAATAAGAATTGGATTTAAGAGAACCAATGATAACAATATCCTATACATCAAAGAAGGACCACCGAACAAAATACTATTAGTAGAGATATTTGTTGATTACATATTATTTACTAGTTATGATGACCTATGCAAAGCATTCTCTGTAGCTATGAGTAAAGAATTTGAGATGTCTATGTCTGGTGAGATCAAATTCTTTGTTGCATTACAGGTACATAAAATGAAGGATGGTATCTACATTACTCAATCAAAATATATCATGGAGATACTTAAGAAATTTGGTATGGAAGATTCCAAACCTATTGGAACACCCATGTATACCAGACATAAATTGTCTAAAGATGATGATTCAAAGGAGGTAGATCAGACCAACTACATATCCATGATTGGAAAATTGAAATATGTTGTTCACACCCGACCTGATATTGCATTGGCAGTTGGTATTGTTACAATATTTTTAGCTAATCCTAGAGATAATCACCTAATGGCAATCAAAAGAATTCTGAGATATCGGAAGGGTACTGAAGACTATGGTTTATGGTATAAGAAAGGTGGAAACTTTGATTTAAATGCATTTACTGATGCTGACTGGGCTAGAAGTGTAGATGAAAGGAAAAGCACCAGTGGTTGAGATTTATTTCTTGGAAAGAGGTTAATATCATGGACTAGCAAGAAATAGAATTGTATCTCTTAGTCTACAGCAGAGGGATAATATGTTGATGCAACAGTGAACCGTTCAAACATCATATGGATCAAGAAATTGTTATTAGGAATGAAGGAAGAAGTAAAAGAGTCAATTATTATCTATTGTGACAACACCAGTGCCATTAACATTTCAAAGAATCCTGTGATGCACACCAAAACCAAGCATATAGCAATAAAGTATCATTTTTTGAGGGAATTGGTACACAATAAAGAAGTAAGGTTGGAATATGTGAATACCAAAGAACAAGTTGCAGACATATTCACCAAACCTTTACCTAAGGATGCATTCTTGTATCTTAGAGGAAAGCTAGGGGTGCTTCCCCTAACTAAAGCTCACTAAAATACAGTTTAGTGATGCATCAACCCGAGCGACAATGAAGATCTATTAGTTGATGTAGGTACATCAGAGCACATTGTAGATGAATTTGTAAATTCAGATACATTACAATTACAAAGTGAAATAGTACTGACTAATGATATTTGTGGAGATGGTGTCTTTGGCATCTGTTGCCAAAGAGGGAGAGTTTTCTATAATACAACAAGAATATAGTAAGAGGGAGATTTTGATGTCAGAGGGAGTTTTTGGATGAGAATCAGAATGAAGCTAAAGCCATTAATAAATTTTTTGATTGCTCTACAATTCTTTGTATTATAACATGTGTTTCCATCAATGCCAAAGAGGGAGATTGTTGAAGATAATTATATAATTGTGTATTGTCATTGATGTTACACATGTATTTACACTTATATAGTGATGTTACGCAAATTTCTACATTCAAACCGAGAACATTTGGTGAACAAAATGAGTTATTTAGTGTTGATTGAGTTTAGTCGGGCATTGAAGGAAGTTCAGTGTTGACCGAGTCACTCGGGCATGTCAATCTTGGTCGGGCATTTAGTGGCAGCCGGCTAACAATGATTTATATTCTATAATTAATTGGTTATATGAGGTTGACTGAATTGTGATTAGAAGTATATTCAAGATGACTTGACATTGATTACCATATAAATGAAAGATCAAGTCTGGATTGAATGTGTGAAAAGTAAGGTGATAGCAAGAAGGGAAAGCAAAAGTGTAGAATTCTGTGATATGAAGAGTGAAGGTGAAATCAGATAGGATTCTGATTGAGTACTGATCACTCAGAGCTGCAATAGAACATTTGATTGACAAGGATCCAATTATAATCAGAATAGAGATCTGAATCAACAAAAATAGTTTCTTACACATACAGGGCAATTCATTGTTACTTTCTAACAATTGTAGCAGTGATCAAAAATCTCTTAACAGAGTAGACTTAACAGTCTTTTTGTAAATCCTCTCACAAGGTAGCATTTCTATGTTGAAGTGTTGAAGACCTCTAACAAGGCCACTCCTCATAGGGTGATTAAATCCTTTAACAAGTTCACACCTAACATTGTGTTATTGTAACCTTTAATAGGGCTGGCTCCTAACAAGGCTCACTTCAGAAGAGTGAAAAATAGTAACTAGTTACATTGGTGGTTTTTCCCATATTGGATTTCCCTATTAAATCTTGGTGTCACCTATGTATATGTTATTTGTTTCATGCTTAAATCGCTAAAGTATAATTGCATTGGATATTATAAATATTACTTTTATACCCGAGTTACAGAAGAATATCTGAATTAACTGAGTAATAGTGTTAAAGTATTTAATACATCTAAGGGAAAAAGGATTTGTTTTGGAGTAACTGATTCACCCCTCCCCTCTTAGTTACTTCTCTCATTTCCAACACACACACACACACACACACACACACACACACAGACACACACACACACACACACACATTGGATTTATAAAAGAAAATTAAAAGCCATATATTCTAATCTAAAATTAACAACAATCAAATCAGAAAAATTAGAAAAATCAGAGGCTTTATTGAATCAAATTGAATCAGTATCATCATCAATAGGGGAAGACCAATTTCATTAGGAAACACATCTTTGATCAATCTTATTGAATGAGCAATTTCATCAAAACCCATATCAAATTACTTAGTCAACATCAGTATGTTAAACATCATTAAATCAATAGGGGCATATCAATTTAATTGCACCACATCAAATTGATAGTGTCTTCATTAGTTAATCATTAGATAATTGACTTCATCAGGACCCATAACAACTTAATTGTCTTGATCAACCTTCTAATGGTAATAAGTTGCATCGCATCACATCACATCAAAATAGTTATTTGTTCTTATTAACATCAAGACTTTCAAAATATTTTTGACGGTAATCAATTTCATTGCATCACATCAAATTGGTTATTCATTATCATTAACATCATCAGAATTAGTACCAGAAAGATAATAAATTTCATTGCATCACATCAAATTGGTTATTTTGGTTCCAATCTATCATCAAGCATCATTAGGTTATGTGTAGTTTCATCAAGATATGTATCAAAATGTTCATTGTTTGATCAATC
Source organism: Thuja plicata (assembly GCA_018584345.1). NCBI lineage: Eukaryota > Viridiplantae > Streptophyta > Pinopsida > Cupressales > Cupressaceae > Thuja > Thuja plicata. The sequence continues at coordinate 2,348,502 of MU227912.1, forward strand.
CAAGATCAGACATAATAAATCCATCATCTTATCAGTCCTTGATCAGAGGCAACATAAGATATTCTTTGAATAAATGCGTTGTTCACACATCAATTCAAAGAGGGGAAAATGTAATCACCTAAAATTGGTCAAGGCATAATCAAATGACCAAAATCAGATCAATTGTATCAAAGTGATCAAGTTAAATCAAGGATCCTAAAGCCTAATTATGTAATTGAATTCAATCAATTTAATTGCATGATAAATGAATAGTCCTAAAAAATTAATGTTCTAGCCATTTAATTAAATAAAGATAAAAAATCCACATGGTTAAAGATATTAATTACTTTGATTTAATTAAATCCTTAATATTCTCTCAACATGATACAAAGTCAACACATCAACCAATGAGATTCAAGGACATGGATCACTCAAGTTTGAATATCAACCACTCAATTCAAATTGAATCTTGGCCATCCAATTAAAATTCAAACATTTCCCTCCAAAGGAAAATATATAAAAGTACCTCCCATCAAGGCATTATCATCCATCCTCATTTTGCAAGTAGATCATGCTAGTTTGAATTCTTAGTTAATTTGTGCATTTGAGAGATCAATTTAGTAATAAATCAACATATTATATCAGTTATCATTGCATTTCGTAGCTGAATCAATCATGTAGATTCATAATTCACCTCATCTTAGAGTTCTCCTTGTTAGTCCAAAAAGGTCCAAGAATACTTAGCGGGGGGAGGGGGGTTGAATCATTATTCTAAGATATCAAAAAATTTCTACTTCATCAATTCAAAACCAACATTCACAAGTTTACCTATTTGATAAGAAAATGAAACTTGATCAAATAAATACAACCACCATGATGCATGCAACACATAAGAAAAATATTTTCACGTGGAAACCCAAATGGGTGAAAACCATGGCGGGAATGAAGACCCATAAATAATGTACTCTTCTGAAGTACGCCCTATTAGGAGTTTACAAAGACACTGTTAGGTTCCACCTAGTTATGGGATTTACCTCTAGCCTTGTTAGGAGATTTACCCTCATAGAAGTAACTTTGTTAGGATATTTCAAACTCAAGTTAATGAGCCACTCTATTAAGAGATTTACAAATAAGACTTTTTGGGGTATACCTGGTTAAGGGATTTACTATGGTAAACTTGTTAGGGTCACTTGATCTGGAAATATAAACTCCTTTGCTTGATCAGATCCTCTGTAACACATAAATTATTTTTTCAAATAATTCTATCATGTAGGAGCACCCTGATAAAGCACAAAAAGATCTTGTTGAACCAGGATCATAGGAAAATGCACAAAGAGGATTGCATGATGATACATTTGTCTTTGACCTTAAAGGTCTCCAAACATTGTAATAGGGGTTATTAGTGCCTATGCAATATACTATGGTCAAATAATGCAAATTTTCCATAATGAGGCAAATATGGCATAATAGGGTCACCATGTAATGGGAAATGGGGGTAGTAGACTTTGTAAGGTTTAAAGGAAAGATATAGGATTTTGTTAAATGTTAGAGGTCATTATGACCATTTTAAAATGTAATGGGGGGTTATTTAGTCATTTGACATCTAGTTGTCGAGTTGACAACTTAGTTGTCAACTTGACAACATTTTGAACATCTTATTATAAATAGGTTACAAGTTAGTTATGAACGGTGTGGGAGTCAGTTAGTGAGTTCCCATGATTGATGAAAAGCATAAAACTGATGATAAATAATCCAAAATGGGAGAAGAAGTTCTATGCAAATCTGGTCTTCATGGTGGCACAGATTGTAACAGAATTTAGTGAATTTAAATAGAAATCCTATTATATTTTGCACTCCTTCGATATACATGGTTTTTAATTCCTATGTGTGGTTAGATGCATCTTTTATTTCTTTTTTTTTCATTGTGTGAACCAAGTTCTATATCATTGCATTTGGCTTTGACTGTCTGCACTGTCACAGTGGGAGTATATGCACAAATTTCTTATTTTGTATGATAGTATAAGGTTCAAGCACCTTATGTTACCACTTTAATTTGTGGTATGAACCCCCAATATGCATGAGATGTGTATTCTAATTGTTGTGCATAGAGAGAAGGCTAGAAGGATGGTCAACATTCTGTAACAAAGAAATTATGCTTTGAAAATGCACTAAAACAGTGTCATAGGTGTAGCAACGGATAGTATAGCCACACAAGGAGGGTGTTTAATGGTTTAATCCATCCATATAGGTGGAGGAAAAGGTGGAACATCCATTTCAAGGTCCTAGAAGTGACTGGAAGGCCAAGTTCTTGAAAGCCCTAGTTTGGTGTCCTCAAAGTGAGGGTTTGATGCATGAAAGGCTAAAAGAGCATGGAGCCCCCAAAAAAGTTGAAAATATTTTATTTTAGACCATAACCAAAGAAATTTTCACAAGAGAAAGGTTTTTGAGTGAGTTCTTGGGGTAGTTGCTTTGTAAAAGTGCCCAATTAGGCCTAGGGGGAATAGTAGAGACAATTAATTTTGGAAATGATGTTCCAAAGGACCAATATCCAAGATTGACCTATGTTAAAGAACTTGGAAAAGGGTATATGAAACCCTATTTGGTTTAGCAATTTGTTTGGAAAATATTGAAGGAAATATTGAATTACTCGTTGGTTAGAGCTAGTAGACTAAATGCCTAGAATGGCACTAGTACATTTGAGTCCCTTTTTTGACGGCTATGTGTCACAATTCTGACACTACCCCATCAACCAAGCGACACATGTTGGTGTTGCAGTTTTGGTGTCAGAACCACCAATGACTGTTATGTGTGTCATTATTGCGACAACAATAACTGTCACAATAAGCACTGGCTACACTATTTAGCATATGGTCATTACACTTTAAGACTGTTGCAATTACGACGGGTGTGCGACGGATATGTTGTACATGCGACGTCTAGCTGTTGGCAATTTTTGGCGTCTGGCCATCGCATGTATAACTTCGGTGTCGGTCATTCTCTAGAATCCATCATAATTGTGATGGTATTCTATATTATTAAAAAATATATATAATGAGCTTCGCTTTGTTTTTCACCAGATGAAAATGTTCAATATAATGCCAACAATTTTAAATGTTCAATTTAATGCCTGGAAATATAGGAATGGTACAAAGGCCTTGGAAAGTATGGTAGTTGATATTACTATTTTTATTTCTTCAAATGAATTTGTAGTGGTAATAGCCACAATTACCCTTATCTCAATAATCTACCAGAAAGATGCAAGATAAAGCACACCTCTTTTAGGACATTGATGCTTTTCATGACAGGAAGCATATCACTTTGATAAATGGTTATATGCATGCAACTGAACCCAAGTCCTCTAAACATACTTATGAGAAATGTTGATGGTCTTTCTGCCATGTAGTCAATATCAACAAATTAGCATCTTGCTTGAATCCATGTTATAAAAATAATATGCAGATTGCTGAGGTAAAGTTTGGAGAAGTAATCTTTTAGATATCAGAATCATCAATGAAGATGCAAAGTAAGAGAAGACTCAACATAACTATATCATGTAGGTTAAAGTTGAGAATTATATTTGCAACTGAACAT
>MU227912.1:2380025-2392373 GCA_018584345.1 Thuja plicata
ATCAAACCTCCTTCCATGGTTCATATGTATATTAATTGTGAAAACAATATAACAAACAACAATTACCAATGGATGATAATCAAACCCCCCTTCAATGTGACCATTCTCCCTACAATGTCTCTTTGTTATTTTAATTTTGATTCTTCTTGTCTTTAATCCATTACAACTCTTGCATGGACAATAACATTTGTCATTGCCTTCTCTTTGAAATTTAGACAACAATCTAGCGATTGTCTCCCTATTTTGATCAAATTCCCTTGTATTATCTGACATGATCCTTAATGTGTATGTCTGCAAAAAAATTGGACATGTTGTACTTAATGTTTATATCTGCACATATGTTTTGATAGAAAATGGTCAATCTATTTGCTCGTGGTGAGAACTCTTTAGTTGTGACAAAAAATGTCAAACAAAAAATGACATGTTACGATAGGTTTTATAAATGATATGTTACTTTGTAAATTTAACTTTAGGCTTTATAATTGTACATATATTTTCTTCAACTCCCCCACATTGTAATCATATCGACAAGTTGATATCGAATTCTATGTCAAGATTTACAGCATTAAATTGATCAGTGGGAAGACTCAGACACAAGAAGAATATGAGTATAGCCAATTTTTTAAAAGAATATGAATGAATGCAAACATACATAAGTGGATGAACATAAATAGTGAAGGTACTAGACATTGCTTGAAGTAATGAAGTGTTGACCTGGTGTTCTGATCTAGTATGCTCCTATATGATCCACAACCTGCAAGGAAGGAAAAGATAGGGTTAGATCCAAAGGATCTAAGCAATGCCTGGCACCCTATTACTGATCCTCAATTACAATTATGCATGTGCATAGTCATAGTTCCTTAGCATTTGATCTTCATATGGAAGCCATGAATTGAGGTAGGCATTTGAGCTTTGTCTTCTCATTAACTCAATTTCATTTTGATGTAATTTGTTGATTTAATGGCACAATATGAATGTTAATACTGGCATTGTTTACATCTTTGCATTTGGAATGCTTGATGACCTGCGAGCTTTGAGGGCTGTGTCTATGCAGCATAATATTTGCACCTTAGTTAACAAAATATGTTAACAACATGTATGTTATCCTATTAACATATTTTGTTAACAACATATTATGTTAACATGTGTTTACTAAGGTGCAAATATTGTGCTGCATTATTTATTAGCTCACTATTTAATACTGGCATTGTTTACATCTTTGCATATAGAATGCTTGACGACCCGCGAGCTTTGAGAGCTAGGGAATCATTGATATTACCTTCAAGGTATTGTGTGAAGTGTTTGATCTCTCTTTATTTGTTTTGTTGTTGATATTCAATATGTGGTACTCCCCGTTTATGATCATTTCATAAGGAAATGTCTTGATGGCTCGCGAGCTGCAAGCTAGGGCATCATACATTGTTTATGAGCTCACTGTTTGAGCACCACATGACCCTGTTATGAGCTTTGTTTGTTATATACATATACATATATACATACATATATATAAATATATGTATATACATATACATATATACATACATACATATATATATATATATATGATGTTATTATTGTCATTGCATGCTTGCTACTGTTGTGCACCATATATTATTTTATATATACACTATTTATTTCATTGAGACCGTGACTAGCTTGGCATTTGTAATGTATTTTCTGTTATTGGATCAATGTTTCCATGCTATTGAGGTTGTAGATGCATTGAATCACCACTGCCATTCTATTTTGATAGCATGCAGTGTTTGATCTCTCTTTATTTGTTTTGCTGTTGATATTCACTATGTGGTACTCCTTGTTTATGATTATTTCATGAGGAAATGTCTTGATGGCTCGTGGGCTGCAAGCTAGGGCATCATGTATTGTTTATGAGCTCACTATTTGAGCACCACATGACCCTGTTATGAGCTCAGTTATACACACACACACACACACACACACACACACATATGTATGATGTTATTGCTGTCATTGCATGCTTGTTGTTGTTGTGCACCATATATTGTTTTATATATACACCGTTTATTTCATTGAGACCATGACTAGCTTGGAATTTGTAATGTATTTGTTGTTATTGGATCAATGGTGCCATGTTGTTGAGGTTGTAGATGCATTGAATCACCACTGCCATTCTATTTTGATAGCATGTAGTTTTTGATCGCTCTTTATTTGTTTTGTTGTTGATATTCACTATGTGGTACTCCCCGTTTATGATCATTTCATGAGGAAATGTCTTTATGACTTGCAGGCTGCAAGCTAGGGCATCATGCATTGTTTATGAGCTCACTGTTTGAACACCACATGATCCTGTTATGAGCTCTGTTTGTTATATACACACATACATATATATACATATATGTATATACATCTATACATATATACATATATATATACATATATACATATATATGTATGATGTTATTGCTGTCATTGCATGCTTGCTACTATTGTGCACCATATATTATTTTATATATATACTTTTTATTTCATTGAGACCGTGACTAGCTTGGCATTTGTAATCTATTTGCTTTTATTGGATCAATGGTGCCATGTTGTTGAGGTTCTGGATGCATTGAATCACCATTGCCATTCTATTTTAATAGCATGTAGTGTTTGATCTCTCTTTATTTGTTTTGCTGTTGATATTCACTATGTGGTACTCCCTGTTTATGATCATTTCATGAGGAAATGTCTTGATGGCTCACAGGCTACAAGCTAGGGCATCATGCATTGTTTATGAGCTCACTGTTTGAGCACCACATGACCCTATTATGAGCTCTGTTTGTTATATACATATACATATACATATATACATATACATATACATATATACAGATACATATACATATATACATAAATATATGTATGATGTTATTGTTGTCATTGCATGCTTGCTTCTATTGTGCACCATATATTGTTTTATATATACACTATTTATTTCATGGAGACCGTGACTAGCTAGCTTGGCATTTGTAATGTATTTGTTGTTATTGGATCAATGGTGCCATTCTGTTAAGGTTGTAGATGCATTGAATCACCACTGCCATTCTATTTTGATAGCATGCAGTGTTTGATCTCTCTTTATTTGTTTTTCTGTTGATATTCACTATGTGGTACTCCCCATTTATGATCATTTCATGAGGAAATGTCTTGATGGCTCGTGGGATGCAAGCTAGGGCATCATGCATTGTTTGTGAGCTCACTGTTTGAGCACCACATGACCCTGTTATGAGATCGGTTTTTAATATACATATATATACATATATACATATACAGATATACATATATATGTATGATGTCATTGCATGCTTGCTGTTGTTGTGCACCATATATTGTTTTATATATACACTGTTTATTTCATTAAGACCGTGACTAGCTTGGCATTTGTAATGTATTTGATGTTATTGGATCAATGGTGCCATGCTGTTGAGGTTGTAGATGCATTGAATCACCACTGCCATTCTATTTTGATAGCATGCAGTGTTTGATCTCTCTTTATTTTTTTTGTTGTTGATATTCACTATGTGGTACTCCCGTTTATGATCATTTCATGAGGAAATGTCTTGATGGCTCATGGGCTGCAAGCTAGGGCATCATGCATTGTTTATGAGCTCATTGTTTGAGCACCACATGACTCTATTATGAGCTCTATTTTTTATATACATATACTTATATACATACATACATATATACATATATGTATATACATTGGGTACCATACATTGCCTGATGTGATGAATTTTTGACCAGGCTATGAATCCAGTGTGCCCCTATGTGATCTAGAACCTGCAAAGAACAGAGATGGGGGTTAGATAAAAAATATCTAAGCAATGAATGACATCCTATTACTACTGATCCTCATCTACAATCATGCATGTGCATAGTCAAGCCATACACTTCTAAAAGAAAAATGGGGAGTACCACATAGTGAATATAGACAACAAAACAAATAAAGAGAGATCAAACACTTCACACAATGCCTTGAAGGTAATAGCAACGATGCCCTAGCTCTCAAAGCTTGCGGGTCATCAAGCATTCCAAATGCAAACATGTAAATGAATGCTAGTATTAAATAGTGAGATCATAAACAATGCATGATCCCCTATCTTGCAGCCCGCGAGACATCAAGACATTTCCTCATGAAATGATCATAATCGGGGAGTACCACATAGTGAATATCAACAAAAAATCAAATAAAGAGAGATCAAACACTTCACACAATGCCTTGAAGGTAATAGAAATGATGCCCTAGCTCTCAAAGCTTGCGAGTCATCAAGCATTCCATATGCAAAGATGTAAACAATGTCAGTATTAAACAGTGAGCTAATAAACAATGCATGATGCCCTAGCCTGCAGCCTGTGAGCCATCAAGTCGTTTCCTCATGAAATGATCATAAATGGGGAGTACCACATAGTGAATATTAACAACAAAATAAATAAAGAGAGATCAAACACTACACACAGTGCCATCTTGAAGGTAATAGAAATGATGCCCTAGCTCTCAAAGCTCACAGGTCATCAAGCATTCCAAATGCAAAGATGTAAACAATTACAGTATTAACATTCATATTGTGCCATTAAATCAACAAATGCCATCAAAATGAAATTGAGTTGATGAGAAGACAAAGCTTTAATGCCTACCTCAAGTCGTGGCTTCCATATACCAAGATGCCAATCAGCTTCCACAGTATGCCCTCTTCGCGCACGACGATATGTGATCATGCTAAATTAGAAATGAGCCTTTCTTCTTATTTTTTTTGTTTATAATCACGCGGGTGTCACAATTATGACTGTACTATCTCTATTAGGACAAGGTCGGGGGCACTTAAAAAAAAAACACAAAAATCACATACAAATGGTGGTGCCATCGCAAATTGGGGTCGAAATTTGACCCCAAATGTTGTAGTGTAAGGAGTTGAGAGTTGGAACAAAAAATCTACAAAAAGGTGACTGCAAAAGTTTAAGATTAGTTTTTCTAATGTTTTTGAGACCTCTGGAAGGATTGGAGTCAACATTTAAAGTAGAGTTTCATATTTGAGTCCTTTGAAGGTGTGGAGACTAGTAGAGATAAGAGCTATTGTTTTGACAATGGATGGTCTCATTTAGTGGGTTGGGTCTTAGAATTGGTCCATGTTTGAGGATATTTTGAATGAGACAATAATAAAATGGAGTCCTTGGGAGCCTCCTATAAGTTTGAAGTTTTGAGTCCACTTTCCTCCCTATTAGAGTGGTATTAGAGCCACTAGTAGATTCTAGTGGGAGTTTGGTGAAGCTAGTCAACATGTATTTGAAAATATCAAAGAGGAAAATGCTTGAGGCATACAAAGCCTTGAAAGATTCAAGAATAAAGGAAGAAGTAGAGATAAAGAAGAAGGAAGAAGAGATAAGACAAAAACTAGAATACATAAGAAGTTTAAAGAAAGCTTTAGAAGAGAATGCAGCAAGGATAGAAGCAACCAAGAGCATGTTGAGGGAACTCCTAGAGAAAGAAAATAGGGTGGAGTTATCAAAGGTGAAAATCCAAGAGGAAGTAGAACCCAATTCTGAGGAGGTTCTTGAAGAGGAACCAGTTATGGTAACAAACCATGGTGAGGTGGAAAAAAAATCCTGGAGAAGATAGAGGTGTGTGTAGTTGGGATGCTGATATGTCCTCTAATAGTAGGATAGGGTATAAAGAAACAAGGTCTCACTGTGAAACCAAATTGCGAGGCTAATGATATTGCCATCAAGTTGAGTAATGGTTTTCTTTGCCAAGGGAAAATGTATGATGATCCCGTTGTTGTAATGGTCTAAGAAAATAGGACTGAAGATGAAGATTATACCGTGGTAGTAATAGGCCATTAGGATATTCCAATGGTGCTTTTTTCTCCATGCAAAGAGACATTTCCAGTGGCAGTAGAGATAACAAGGTGCCAATGGAGGGTACATTGGATCATGTTACATGTGTATGCAGCAAATGGAATGGGAAGTAGTGAACAACACATGGTCTCTATTTTACCCATTGAGGCAAGCCTACCCTCAAACTGAAGAGGATAAATAGAAAGAAACATCATGATAGGCTGCCATGAATCATCTCTGATGATCTCTACTAGCCAAAGGTGAAAATTAGGTGTCTCTTTTTGTTTCTAACATGTTTCTTGCAGGCACTTCCAATAGGACTTGGAAAGTTTTCAAAATGGGGAGTATGGTGCATGAGCACCATGAAAAAGTACAAGAAGATCCTGTTGAACCATGATTATAGGATGAAGCACAAAGAGGATTGCATGATGATAGAGTTTCCTTTGACCTTAATGGTCTCCAAACATTGTAATACAAGGCCATTAGTGCCTATGCAATATAATATGGTCAATATAATGCAAATTTGCCATGATGAAGCAAATATGGCATAATAGGGTCACCATGTAATGAGAAATGGGGGTAGTAGACTTTGAAAGGTTCAAAGGGTAGATATAGGATTTTGTTAAAAGTTAGAGGTCATTAAAATACCATTTTAAACATAATGGGGGACCATTTAGTCATTTGACATCTAGTTGTCAAGTTGACATCTAGTTGTCAAGTTGACAACTTAGTTGTCAACTTGATGACATTTTGAATATATTATAGTAAATAGGTTACAAGTTAGTTATGAACGGTGTGGGATTTATTTGGTGAGTTCCCATGATTGGGAAAAAGCATAAAATCGATGATAAACAATCCAAAATGGGAGGAGAAGTGTCGTGCAAATCTAGCCTTCATGGTGGAATGGATTGTAACAGAATTTAGTGAATTTAAATAGAAATCCTTTTACATTTTGCACTCCTTGGATATACATGGTTTTTAATTCTTATGTATGGTTAGCTTCATCTTTGTTTTCATTGTGTGAATAAAGTTCTAAATCATTGTATTTGGCTTTGAATGTTTGCAACATGATAGTGGGAGTATATGCACAATTTTTTTTTTTTGCATGATAGTATAGGGTTAAAGCACCTTTTGTTACCACTTTACTTTGTGGTATGAACCCCCAATATACATGAGATGTGTATTCTAATTGTTGTGTGTAGAGAGAAGGCTAAAAGGATGGTCAAAATTTTATAACAAAGAAATTATACTTTGAAAATGCACCGCAACAATGCCATAGGTGTAGCAGAGAACAATCTAGCCATACAAGGATGGTATTTAATGGTTTAATCCATTCATATAGGTGGAGGAAAATATGGAACAACCATTGGAAGGTCCTATAAATGACTGGAAGGTTGAGTTATTGAAAGCCCTAGTTTGCTGTTCCCCAAAGTGAGGGTTTGATGCATGGAAGCCTTAAAAAGCCTGAAGCCCCAAAAAAATTTTAAAATATTTTATTTTAGACTATAACCAGAGACACTTTCACAAGAGAAAGGTTTGGGAGTGATTTCTTCGGGTAGTTGCTTTGTAAAAGTGCCCAATTAGGCCTAGGAGGAATAATAGAGATAATAAATTTTGGAAATGATGTTCCAAAGGACCAATATCCAAGATTGAACTATGTTAAATAAATTGGAAAAGGGTATTTGAAACCCTATTTGGTTTAGCAAGTTGTTTGGAAAATATTGAAGGAAATATTGAATTACTCATTGGTTAGGGCTACTAGATTGAAAGCCTAGAATGAGGAGTTGAGAGTTGGCACCAGAAATCTACAAAAAGGTGAATGAAAAACTTGAAGATTAGTTTTTCCAAGGTTTTTGAGACCTTTGGAAGGATTGGAGTCAACATCTAAAGTAGAGTTTCATATTTGAGTCCTTTAAGGTGTGGAGACTAGTGGAGGTGAGAGTTATTGTTTTAACCATGGATGGTCTCATTTAGTGGTTTAGGTCTTAGAATTGGTCCACGTTAGAGGATATTTTGAATGAGGTAGTAAGAAAATGGAGTCCTTGGGAGCATCCTAGAATTTTTAAGGTTTGATTCCACTTTTCTCCCCATTAGAGTGGTATCAGAGCCACTAGTATATTCTAGTGGGAGTTTGGTGAAGACAGTCAACATGTATTTGACAAGATCAAAGAGGGAAATTCTTGAGGCATACAAAGCCTTGAAGGATTCAAGAATAAATGAAGAAGTAGAGAGAAAGAAGAAGGAAGAAGAGACAAAACAAAAACTAGAAGAAGTAAGAAGTTTAAAGAAAGCATTGGAAGAGAATGCAACAAGGATATAAGCAACCAATAACATGTTGAGGGAAATCCTAGAGAAATAAAAGAGGGTGGAGTTATCAAAGGTGAAAAAACAAGAGGAAGAAACACCTAGTGTCAAGGAGGTTCTTGATGAGGAACTAGTTATGGTAATGAGCCATGGTGTGGTGGAGCAACCAATCCTTGAGAATAAAGAGGTGTGTGTAGTTGGGACACTGATATGTCCTTTGACAGTAGGAGAGGGTACAAAGAAGCAAGGTCTCACTGTGAAACCAAATTTTGAGGCTAATGATATCACCATCAAGTTGAGTAATGGTTTCTTTTTCCAAGGGAAAAGGTATGATGAGCCATTTTCTATAATGGCCTTAGAAAATAGGACAGAAGATGAAGATTATACCATGGCAGTAATGGGCCATGAGGAGATTCCAATGGTGCTCATTTCTCCATGCAAGGAGATATTTACAGTGACAATAGAGATAAAAGGGTTCCAATGGAGGGTACACTGCATCATGTTACATGTGTATGAAGTAGATGGAATGAGGAGTAGTGAACAACACATGGTCTCTATTTTACCCATGGGAGGCAAGCCTACCCTCAAAGTGAAGAGGAGAAATGGCAAGAGATATCAAGATAGGCTGCCATGGATCATATCTGATGATATCTACCAACTAAAGGTGAAAATGAGGTGTCTCTTTTTGTTTCTAACATGTTTCTTTCATGCACTTTCAAGAGGACTTGGAAAGTTTTCAAAATAAGGAGTATGGTGCAGGAGCACCCTGAAAAAGCATAAGAAGATCCTGTTAAACCAAGATCATAGGAAGAAGCACAAAGAGGAGCATGATGATGTATTTTACTTTGACCTTAAAGGTCTCCAAACATTGTAATAGGGGTCATTAGTGCCTATGCAATATACTATGGTCAATATAATGCAAAGTTTCCATGAAGAGGAAAATATGGCATAATAGGGTCACCGTGTAATTGGAAATAGGGGTAGTATACTTTGAAAGGTTTAAAGGGTAGATATAATATACTTTTAAATGTTCTGATTAAGTAAAAAACAGGTTTTACAAGGACCTAAAACCTTTACAAGAAACCAAATAGTTCAACAGGTTTTAAAAGGACCTGCAACCTAGAATTTAAAGATACACAGTTTAAAAGAGCAAGAACAGCTATGCCGAAGCAACAAAATAGAAAGGAACAGCAAAACAGCATAACGAACAAGAAAAAGTCCCAAAGTAAAATCAGGAGACAGCAGGGACAGCAAAAAAGACCAGCCAAGAACGCAAAAAAATAGTTACATATCTTTGACCACCTCCTCAGCTTCGACGACCATGATTTGCATACTATTAACTGATGTTTTCAGCTCCTCTATTTCTTTGTCCTCCTTAGGGCTCTTTTTCTTCGCACTGGCTCTGGTTCGCGATCCCGGACCCGTCTTCTCCACAATGCTGCTGTCTTTTTCCCTATTAATCAACTCTAGTTTATCCATGAGGATTTGAGCATGACCACAGTAGGCTTTCAAACTTATGAGACATTGTTCCCCTATTTTCTTGACAGATGTCTCCAATCTTTTCACCTTTTTGTGCAAATTCTTAATATCATCATCCCTGTTGTCCTTTTCCATCTTGTCTTTAATTTGGTTGATTTGTTTTTCCATTATTTCCACCTTGTTGGCATACTCAACCTGAGCTTCTGAGTTGCCGACAACATCCCTCATCTCCTTCAGACATTCATCCACTGGTTTATCCCCTATCCCCATTCTATTAAGAATTTTTATCTCCTCCTGAGTTTTCTCAACTTGATTTTTTAAAGTAATCTGATCACTATACATAATATTAATCAATCCTGAAAAATCATCGATAATACCTTTTTTGTTTTTCTTATCGGAATCTCCTTTTTCCAGATTTTCAGGATCTTCCATGAACTCAGAATCCCCATCTTTAGTCTGGTCCATGAAATCGACCTCCTTCTGAGTGTCAGTTTTCAGCTCCCTCTTTTTGGTCACTGTGTCTTCTTTTTCGTTCGCTCTGCTAACTTTTTCCTTCGTCTTCCTCTTATCAGGGGTTTTGTCTTCCTCATCAGAAGTAAGAACTATCCTTTTCCTGCTAGTGTTATAATTTCTGCGAGTCTCTATCCCATCAACTCTCTTCCTTTTTTTACCCTCCTTTTTAATTGTTTCGTTCTCTGTCTCAGTTTCAGAATCCTCCATCTGGGAATTCCTCTATTTTTTCTTTTTGTTACCCACCCTCGTATTAGTCTCAATCTCCGAGTCAACAGTCTGTGTTTTCTTCTGGGTTTTAACTTTACCCTTTTGTTTTCTACTGTCAATCTCCCATTCCTCGTCACTTTCTTCTGTTTTCGACCCTTCATAGCTATTTTTCTTCTTCTTTTTAGGATTACCCCTTTTCTTATTTTTTGGAGTAGAGAAACCTTTTTCCTCCCCTTCACTTTCTGTATTTTCTTCAAACATGTTGTCTTCCTCCTCCCCTTCTGTTTCCTCCGTGTCTTTAATTTTCTTCTTCTCCACAGACCTAGCCTATTTTTTAGCTTTCATCACTTCATAGACAAGCACCATAAGACCCTGGTGTGAAGCATGGTCTCCCTTGGGATCTTTCTGATAGCTGGTTATAGTAGCTTCTAACGAGCTAAGCAAATAATAAGGTAAACTAATTTTCATCTTATGCCTAAAGTGATTTAAAAGCATAAAATGATGCCCTCTAGCTCTAGTGAACCTACCGTCCAGTGTTATGTAGCTAATGAGGACATATAGAACATACCTCCAAGGCCTGGATATGCATTTAGGGTTGTGGTACGAGGTGTCAATCTTCACCAATATGTTCTTTTCTTTTTCATTAGTCGGAAAGGTCTCCCAAGCTTTATTAGAAATAATCCTGTCTCGGTAAAACTTGAGCCCCTCTGTTTCCATACCCGTGGCTTCAGCGACAATATCCTCTGTCACTTCCATATATTCATCGTCCACTAAAATCTTCCCCTCCTTCCAATTTTTCTAAAAAATCCTTGTGATATTAGGGTTTCCCCCATGCAAACGCTCCATATACACCGCAAGGCCACCTTCTTTCAGAATCCTCCACACTTCCTCATTGTTTTTCCATTTACTACAGCTAACAGGTTCGATACGCTTCTTGTTGCCTCCCATTTTCTCTCTGCACTTTCTGTAAACTATGTTCTCAGCTCTACAGGAAATGCCAAAAACCTCTTTTCGAGAATAGAAAATGACCCATAAAATGTGCCATCTCCAACTTGAAATTATTTCCTTAAACTGCCGCCTTTGATGGCCATAATGACACCTTACTTGAAAATCATTGATTTTAAAATAACTTTCCATTGATAATGACTCTCTGACGACTTCTCCGGCGCTCGTCCTCAAGCTTTAACTTCACTTCAATTGGCAACTTGTTTTCATCATTCCACTGGTCCACCTCATCATACTTGCATGCGTGATTGGCCACCCAGTCAGCAATTCCATTGGCTTCGCAGTAATTATGAGTGACAATACAACACTCAAAAGACTTTATTATCTCCCTTTCTTTTTGAATAGTATTTTTTATGGTCCAAGATGCGGGAAATTCATTGTTTAAACACTTAATTATGTTAAGAGAATCTCCTTCGACCCATAGTTTAGAACAACCATTCTCTTTAGCAAATTTAACACCTTGAAGAGCCGCACAAGCTTCAGCTATATGATTTGTTTGATGGCCAATAGGTATGGTTTTGATACCAGTACAAACCCCATTTTCATCTCTGATAACAACTCCACAACCAGCCACCCCTGGGTTGCCCTTCGAGGCCCCATCGAAATTCATTTTCTGCCACCCCTTAGGAGGACAATCCCATCTAGCATTTTCTCTGTTATCCTTAGTAATCTTATTATCAATTTTAAAATTCATATTCCACATTTTAAGAACTGAAATATCATTCTCCTATTTGGAATCAATAACTTCATCCTTCAGTTTAACATTCTCTCTTATACCTCTTTTGATCTTGTAGAAAACATCCTTTTCCTTAGTGCTTTTGTCCCTAAAAATTCTATCATTTCTTTCCCTCCAAACCCCCCAACAAACATGTGGGAGGACATATTTCCACAATTGAATAATAGTTTTATGTTTTGAAGGATATATCCAGGCTTTAAAAAAACTCTCCATATTGTTAGGAAAAACCCATTCGATACTAAAGATCT
>MU227912.1:2393382-2432332 GCA_018584345.1 Thuja plicata
ATAAAGGGGGAGACCTTGAAGAGTGGCTCTGAGGAGTTGAATTTTTCCAGCCTGACTTAGCAGCAACCCTTTCCATCCGGCCAATTTTTTATGAAATTTATCCACAAGGGTACTCCAAAAGGAATCAAGAGGTTCCAAACAAAGAGGGAGGCCCAGATATGTTCCCGAGATAGTCCCTTCATCACAACCCAGAATCCTTAATATTCTCAGCTTCCTTCTCTCCGACACATTGAAGAAAAAAACTGAGCTCTTCCCCCAATTTATCAGCTGGCCAACAGCTTTCCCATAGTTATTCAAAGCTTTCTTAATGCTACTAGCATTTTTAACAGAAGCTTCCCCCATAATCACCGAGTCATCAAAAAACTGTTGATGAGAACAGACCATATTATCTGATGAAGGATTAAGCCCTTTAAAATCTCCATTCCTAACCTGATTCTCCATATACCTGCCAAGACATTCTGCCATTATAACAAAAAGGATAGGAGACAACGGGTCTCCTTGTCTTAAACCCCTAGAGGATTTAAAGAACGAGGTAGGAGATCCATTAACCATGACTGAAAAAGTAGGCGAGGAAATAAGTTGGTATATAAGGTCTGTACATTTTCTCTTAAACCCAAAGGCCTCCAACACTTGCATCAAAAATTCCCAGTCCACCCGATCATAAGCTTTTGACATATCCAGCTTCAAAATTAGGCCCTCCTTTCTCGCCATCACAAGAGAGTGGACATTTTCATGAATTTTAATAATAGAATCTAAAATTTGTCTTCCCAGCACAAAACCATTCTATTGCCAAGAAATCAAAGAAGGAAGGATTTCCAAAATCCTAGTAGTTAAAACTTTAGAGATGATCTTATACATCGAATTACACAAACTTATGGGTCTGAACTGATCCATCTTTTCAGCTCCCTCCTTTTTGGGGACAAGGGCAATAAAGGTACCATTCAACTCCTTGAGAAGTTTCTTGGACCCAAAACATTCCTTAACCGCATTGGTCACATATTTTTCGATGATCCCCCAATAAGACTGAAAAAAGAACATTGGGAAGCCATCAGGCCCTGGAGATTTTTCCCCTTCAAACGAAAAGACAGCTTTTTTAATCTCAGAGTTAGAGGGGATTGCAATGAGATTTTTGTTTTGATTATCATCCAACATCCTAGGAATGTACCTAACGAACTCCTTTTGTTCATTCTTATCAAGCTCACTGTATTTTTGAAGTAAAGTTTTAAAGAAATCTTTGGCCTCATCTTTGATATCCTCCTCATCACTAGAAATGTTGCCATCGATATTGAGTTTAGAGATCCGGTTATGCATTCTGTGCTTTAAAGTAGTCATAAAAAAATACTTCGTATTTCTGTCCCCCTCCTTCAGATAAATCTTCCTTGATCTTTGTCTCCAGAAGGCTTCTTCTTTGGCTATGATTTCATGCATCTCAATCAGCTTTCCATTCTCCTGCTCTCTAGTGATAAACTTATATCCATCTTTTTGGATACTCTCCTGGATTTCCTTGATCTCTAAGCTAGTACTAGCTTTAGTAGTAAAAATGTTTCCAAAAGTTTCTTTATTCCAATCCTTAATGTTTTCTTTAACATTTTTGAGTTTTTTAGCAATGATAAACATAACAGTCCCATCAATTTTAATATTCCACCATTCCTCAATCCTTTGTTCCAATTGCGGATGCAAAGTCCACATCTTCTCAAATCTGAAAGGAATATTTTTCTTTTTCACAATCGGGTCAGCAAAAAAGGAAATTGGATTATGATCCGAACCAACCCTAATAAGAGCCGATAAGAACAAAAGTAATGATTAAACCATCCATTGGAAACAAGGGCCCTGTCCAACCTGACTTGTATCAACTCCTCACCCGATCTTCTGTTACTCCAAGTATACTCAGTACCCTGTAGGTCTACATCATGAAGATAATTATTATCAATACAGTTCATTAAATGCATCCTGCTTTCCAAGTTGGGTTGGCTACCTCTGTTTTTCTCCTTTTCACCCAAAGGAGTATTAAAGTCCCCCATCACAATCCATTCTTCAGAAGTGAAAGAATTTCTCAGAGCAGAAAGATTTTGCCAATAAACTTCTCTCCCTTTTTTAGTGTTAGGAGCATATATGTTGGTTAGAACCCAAGAGGTATTATCCTGAAGTTGTCTAAACCTTATGCAGACCATATTTTCTCCTTGAAAGATGATGTCTCCTTTGATAGTATCTTCATTCCAAACAGTAGCTATGCCTCCCGACACTCCATTAGAATCTCCACCACAGATAATTCCCCTCTTAAAGAATCTAAGTTTTTCAACTTTTTCTTTAAGCATCTTAGTTTCTTGAATCAATAAAATATCAGGCCTATTATCCCTAATTAAGTTCCTAACTATATCCTGCTTATGGGGATTATTCAACCCCCTAATATTCCAAGAAATAATCTTCATGTTTTAACAAAGGATCCTACCTCCAGAATCCGCTGGCTACCATCCGCAACGTTCCTTTTGGTCTCCTTGTTTCTCACCTTTTGACTTGAGGGCCTCCCTGGTGATGCTAGACCTGCTTCGACATCTCCATTTTTATTTCTTCTTGTTGAAACCTTCCTATTTAGCGCCTCTTTATCTTTCTTCCCCTTTTTTCTTTCCCCTTTAGTATTTTTCTCATTTTCTTTATCGCTTTTCTCTCCTTCAAGAATTTGTGTGATCTCTATTGTATCCCCCCATTTGGGTTTAGTTAGTCCTGCTGAATTCTGAAATTCCTCTTTTGTGTTCCCCCTCTTGGGTGTAGCTATCTCTTGATTATTATTCCCCATTTTTGGGGTCTCTACTGAATCTTCTGGACTACCTCTCACCTCCATCTCACTATCTTTCTTTTTATCCTCATTCTTCTCTGTTGTACTATTGGTTACTTCCTGAAAATTTCCTTCTCTATAGCAATCCTTCTCCGATTCTACCTCCTTTTCTTCATCTCCCTTCAAAGCCTCTTCCTTAAACTCCCCTTCTTCCATTAGGGTTTCATTTTCTTCTATTTCATCTTCTTCCATTTGGATTTCATTTTCTTTTTCATTTGATACTTCTATTCCCCAGTCCTCAGGATCCTCTATATATGATCCTAACATTGTGTTAGTACATATGGTATTCTCATTAGTTTTTTGTTCCTCTTGCTCTTTTCGCTGTCCTTCCCTGTCTTTGCTACTGACTTCTTTAGTTTTTCTCCCTACTGGGATCCATTTCTGAATAACTTTTTCCGGGCATTTTTTTGCCCAGTGACCCGCCTTTTTGCAATGGAAACACGCAAAGGGAATATTTTCATATTCTATAGCCTGTTCCCACATACCCAGTTTAGATTTCAAACTAATTTTTTCTGGCATATCCTTGTCCTGCATAACCCCAACACAGATACGGGCATAGGTAAGCCTCCGTCTCGCCGCTGTCACATTATCTATCGACAGGAGTTCTCCAAATGAGCTAGCTATACCAGAAAAAATATCTTCCAACCAATATTCAAGAGGCAATCCGTGTAGCTTTATCCATACTGGAACTTGTCAAGCTTTGTCCTCCTCGAATACAAGATTCAGACTCCATTTTTGGAGAATAAGAGTGTTTTTCCCAATCAGCCATGGCCCACTGCAAATAATATTCATTCTATCTTCTTCACAAGAGAAAAAGAACGACATACATCCCTTGGCCATAGCTACCACCTCTACCTGTCCTTTCAAAGCCCATTTTCGTGAAACAAAAGCCCTAACCACTTCGATGTTAGGTCTCACTCCTACAAATTTACCAACCAGCAAATTTTTCATCCTAGCTATGGAAAAGTTGATAGTCTGGTCTGGAATTTCAATAGCAAAGCTTCCCTGAGAAGGTTTAGAAATGTTATTCACCGGAGGTAAAGAAGATTTACCTGTTGGTTTGATGCCAAATAGAGACGCCCATTTCCTCGGTTGCCCCAGCCCAACCTCCTGTCTGGGACCCCCTCCTGGGTCCTCTGGCACCTGTCCCGCATCGGGATCCAATCCTGTGATCTCTATGTCCTTCCCTTCATTCCGCTTACCATGCTCAGAGGATCCTGCCTCCTCCCAAAATCTCCCACCCAGATTCAAAGTTGAATCTGGATGCTCCCGCTCGCTCCCTCGTTGCTCCATGTTTATACTTTTAAATGTTAGAGGTCATTAAAAGACCATTTTTTAATGTAATGGGGGGGGTTATTTAGTCATTTGACATCTAGTTGTTGAGTTGACAACTTAGTTGTCAACTTGACAACATTTTGAATATCTTATGGTAAATAGGTTACAAGTTAGTTATGAACAGTGTGGGAGTCAGTTAGTGAGTTCCCATGATTGGGTAAAAGCATAAAACCGATGATAAACAATCCAAAATGGGAGGAGAAGTGCCATGCAAATCTGGCCTTCATGGTGGCACAAATTGTAACAGAATTTAGTGAATTTAAATAGAAATCCTTTTACATTTTGCACTGCTTGGATATACATGGTTTTGAATTCCTATGTGTGGTTAGCTGCATCTTTGTTTTCTTTGTTTCCATTTTGTGAACCGAGTTCTAAATCATTGCATTTGGCTTTGAGTGTCTGCACTATGACAGTGGGAGTATATGCACATATTTCTTGTTTTGCATGATAGTATAGGGTTCAAGCACCCTATGTTACCACTTTACTTTGGGGTATGAACCCCCAATATGCATGAGATGTGTATTCTAATCATTGTGTGTAGAGGGAAGGCTAGAAGGATGGTCAACATTCTGTAATAGAGAAATTATGCTTTGAAAATATACTAAAACAGTGCCACAGGTATAGCAGAGGATAATATAGGGACACAAGGAGGGTATTTAATGGTTGAATCCATCCATATAGGTGGAGTACAAGGAGGAAAAACTATTGGAAGGTCCTGGAAGTGACTGGAAGGCTGAGTTCTTGAAAGCCCTAGTTTGGTGTTCCTCAATGTGAGGGTTTGATGCATGGAAGGGTGCAAAAGAATGGATCCACAAAAAAAGTTGAAAATATTATGTTTTATATCATAACCAAAGAATAGTTCACAAGAGAAAGGTTTGGGAGTGAGTTATTGGGGTAGTTTCTTTGTAATAGTGCCCAATTAGGCTTAGGGGATAACATAGAATCAATTTTTGAAATGACGTTCCAAAGGACCAATGGAAAATATTGATCTATGTTAAATAAATTGGAAATGGGTATCTAAAACCCTATTAGGTTTAGCAAGTTGTTTGGAAAATATTGAAGGAAATCTTGAATTACTCGCTGGTTAGGGCTAGTAGACTGAATGCCTAGAATGAGGAGTTGAGAGTTGGCACCAAAACTCTACAAAAAGGTGAGTGTATAACTTGAAGATTAGTTGTTCCAAGGTTTTTAATACCTTTGGAAGGATTTGAGTCAACATCTAAAGTAGAGTTTCATATTTGAGTCCTTTGAAGGTGTGGAGACTAATGGAGGTGAGAACTATTGTTTTGACCATGGATGGTCTCATTTAGTGGGTTGTGTCTTAGAATTGGTCCATGTTAGAGGATATTTTAAATAAGGAAATAAGACAATGGAGTCCTTGGGAGCCTCCTATAATTTTTAAGGTTCGATTCCACTTTCCTATGCATCACGCTGGTACATCTTGGCTTGATCACACCTTCATATTCATGATCTACACAAAAATCTATGATTTTATGATATTAAATATCACTGCTCGGGCTCTAAACCTTCCACCACCTAAAATATCACCTAACACATTTGAAATTAATTTTTTAATCTTCGCACTTAGAGAGATCACGTCAAAATACACATCCCAATACAACAAACAACTTTAACAAACAGGTCGGCCATAGGGTACACCCTTACAATTTATTTTATCGAGAATAGTCAGACATGCTTTGACCAACTCAACCTCCATCTTGATAAAATGTCTACCTCAATCAATGAAATTCCCACATCACCATAAATTAATTGAGACACATTAGCATGATAGATGGAACACAAAGGATTCATTGCAACTCGATCACCGGTCAACAATAGAAGTTTTACCATCGGTAGCTCAAGAACACTGTCACCTTTCATTGAAACAACTTCTGTGATCATGAAACATGCTAACCGATCATCCAAATTAGATGCAATCATAAACATGAACTCAACATAGTATCAAAAAAATCATTCTACGATCGCACCACCTAACTCATCATAGATTTGATAAATCAATCAAATCACTCATTACTAGTCATAGACTATTCTAGAAGTTGCCCTGTCATACTTCAATCACTCATAACTTACAAAAATAATATATTCAATAGTTTCAATCATACAATTATCATCTAAATACATCCCCAAGTATCACTTAAGGATCACAACCATTGAAACCATTTTCAACACATTGTACATCCTTATCACATACTTGGCAATACACTAACAACACTAGGTTAGTACTTGACATCAATGACAACACAATAACTGATCATCTCAACATCAAATATATAATATCATAGAAATTACCATTACTGCATTAGTTATTCCAACAATATCTCTCTTTGGAATTGATGACAATACAACAATCAAAACATATTTTCAATCAGATAACTTACAGTACTTGTGCTCTTTCAATGAATCGTCATCTCTAAATTTGTGTCTCCCCCTTTCTCTCTGATATTTATTTCTTACTCAAGTGGCTTGCTTGCCACTTCTTAGTACTTCTCTCCCACTTTCACAACAATTCCAAAGATACCATACCATTGATCACTTTAGAATCAAGTAATCAGTCACTTTACCACCAAATGATCCCCCTAAGGAGTAGCCCCTTATTACATCAATCCAACAAAGATTTCCAATACAAAACATTGGACTGATGCAAAATCACTTTAATTCTTCTCAGGTAAGGGAATGATCCCCAACTTTCTTCTTAGATACTCAAATGTATCCTTTGGTAGCGGATTTGTAAAAATATCTGCAATGTGCTCCTTAGTTGGCACATACTCTAACTACACCTCTTTCTCTTGAACCCACTCTCTAAGAAAATGGTACTTAATGGCAATATACTTGGTCTTAGAGTGCATTACAGGGTTCTTGGATATGTTTATACCACTAGTATTATCACAATAGATAATTATAGGTTTAGTTACCTTCTCCTTAATACCTTCCAATATTTTCTTCATCCAAGCAACTTGAGGTAAATTAACAACAATAACAACATATTCTGCCTCTACATTAGATTGGGAAATGTAGTTCTGCTTTTTTCTTGTCCATGACACAAGTCTCTCTCCAAGAAAGAAAGCTCCTCCACTTGTGCTCTTCTTATAATCCACATTACTTGCCCAATCTGTATTAGTGAACACACTTAAATTAAAAACTCCCTTGTGATCATACCAAAGACCGTAGTCTTCAATCCATTTTAATTATCTAAAGATTCTCTTCATGACCACCATATGGGATTCCTTTGGATTAGCTTGAAATATTCAACTATCCCAACTGCATGTTCTATATCAGACCTACTATGAACAACATACTGCAACTTATCGATCATGGATATGTATAAATTTGCATTCACCTCTTTAGAATAATCTTCCTTGGATAGCTTACAATCGGTCACCATTGGAGTTCCAACTAGTTTAGAATAATCTAATCAGAGTTCTTCAACACTTCCCTCACATACTTTGTTTGGCTGATCTAGATTCCATCACTAAGCTGAGATATGTACAATTCAACATAGAATTTGATCTCTCCAAACATCAAAATCTCAAATTTGTCCTCATTTCATTTGCAAATTAATGTCCATCTCATCATTTCTACCAAAAATGATGTCATCCACAAATACTTCAGCAATCAACAATCGATCATCCTTCTCAATCTTCAATTAAACATTGTTATCCTCACTTGTTTTGATCAAACTGATATTGAGCATATATGAGTAGAGTCTCTCATACCATACCCTTGGTATGTGCTTCTATCCATAAATTTCCTTCTGCAACTTTCTCACCATGTTCTCATCTTCTGATAGTTAAAAACCATTAGGCTTTTCTATGTAAACTTCCTCTTCCAAAATACCATTCAAGAATGCAGATTTCATGTCCATTTGAAAAACTTTAAAACCTTTTTAAGAAATATATCCTAGAAAAATCCTCACTCCTTCAAGTCCAACCATTGGTTCAAAAGTATCTTTGTAATGCAGGACTTCTTCTTGTGCATAACCCTTAACCATAAGTCTTTCCTTATTCCTAACTACTTCCCTAGTTTCATTGATTTTATTTTTGAAAACCCACTTAATTCCTATCACATTAATATCAACAGGTCTAGGAACAAGTACCCAAGTATTGTTCTTCTTTATTTGGTCCAAATCTTCTTCCATGGCCTTAACCCAATATTCATTCTTCAATGATTCTTTTACCAATTTAGGTTCATGTTCAGAAATTAGATAGGTACTTTTTCTGATCTTCCTTCTAGTCTAAACACCAACATTCTTAGCATCAATAATTTGATCATCAGAATGGTTCAACTTTACATATCTTGGTATCACCAGTTCAGGTCTAGGAGTCTCTTCTACTGATTGAACTGGTTCATCCTCATTGTTCTAATTTTCAACTTCTTGCTCCACCAGTTGAACATATATAATCCCCTGATCATCTCCTAAATTATTCTTACTGGAACCATCATTCTATTTTGATAATTCATCAATCTTTACATTATCACTTTCTATCAACTTGTTTCTCTTGTTTAGACACTTGTATACTTTTCTCTTTGTATAATTTCCCAAAAATATTCCTTAATCACTCTTACGATTAAATTTCCCTATATAGTCATCTCTCTTTATGTAGCACCTTCTCCCAAAAAATTGAATTATTTTACACTGGGTATGTGACCAAACCATAACTCATAAGGAGTCTTACCGGTGCCCTTCTTCACCTGTACCCTATTCAATGTATACAATGTAGTGATGAAAAATTCTCTCCAAAACATATGAGGCACATCACTTTGAATCATCATAGTTCTTACAACATCAATAATAAATCAGTTCCTTCTCTCCGCAATCCCATTTTGCTGAGGATTTCTAGGTGCTGACATTTGCCTTTTTATTCCATGTTCTTCACAAAACTCAGTGAATTCAAAAGATGTGAACTCATTACCTCTATCAGATCTCAAGCACTTCAAACTCTTATATGTTTCCTTTTCAAATTGTTCTTTTAACACCTTAAATATATGGAATGCATCTGATTTGTCTTTTAGAAAAGTAACCCACATCATCCTAGAGTAATCATCAACAAAAATTATTAAGTAATTATCTTCAAAACAACTTCTTGTTCTCATAGGACCACACAAATTAGTATATATTAAATCAAAAATATCTTCAGATGAAAATGACTTACTGATAAAAAAAGAGCTAGTTAGCTTTCCCAACTGACATTCCGTGCACATAACAATGTATAGTTTAACTAGTTGTGGCAAACCTCTAACAATATTCATCTTACTTACTTTGACCAAACTATTAAAGTTAACATGACAAAATCTCCTATGCCACAACCAACTATCATCAACTTTTGCAATCATACAACTCTTTACTATAGTATTCAGATGGAATAAGTTACCTTTAGTCTGCATACTGTTAGCAATCAGATCACTAGATATTCCAAGTATCCAGCATACACCTCCTTTGAACTCTACCAGATAACTTTTGTTATTCAATGAATCTACACTCAAAAAATTATACCCTAGTTCTTCTACCTAGTAAACAACATCACAGTTTGTTTTTCTATTTAGTATAATAGATCCTATTCCTTTTACTAAGCAAGGAGAATTGTTAGCAAACCTTACTGCTCCACCATTACATTCTTCCAACTTAGTGAACTTATTCTTGTCACCGGTCATATGATGTGTACATCCACCATCTATTACCCAATCTCCACCATGATCCATTCTAGAAATCAAGGCTTTTTCACCATCTATAGGGTAACCCTCTTTAACAACAACAAAGATAAATTCTTCTTCATTATCCTTAGATTCCTCATCGGTAACCCCTTCATCAACAACAACAAAACAAGTATTCTTGATCTTATCCTTGAATCTCTTAGGATTTTCCTTCTTATCACCATCAAGACACCTGGAAACAATGTGTCCAATATTGTTACATGAGAAGCATTTAAGAGGTAGTTTGCCCTTGTACTTACTATTTCCTCTACGTAACCTCCTATCAAGAAATGCTTCCAACTCTTCTTGTTTCTTCTCCTCAGACAGGATAGATTCATAATCATTAGAGTAACTTGTTATAATAGAAGATTCATGACTCAATTCCTTTCCTTTCCATGTAAGTGCAAGAGAAAAAATTTCCCTAAATGAAACTTCAACCCTTGGAACACTATTATTATAATTTCTAATTTCAAAAGCAGTCAACTTTCTAATCAATGCATCAGGAGTGAAAATACCAGTTCCTAAAGATATTAACTCTTGAATAGAAGAAACCCTAATGGAATAAAGAGGTAACAAGGTTCTCAATACTTTTCTTACCACATCATCCTCTTCAATAGTTCTACCAACACTTTTGATAGAAATAACCACTTCTTGAATTCTCTGACCATACTTCTCAATGTTTTCACCTTCAACCATCCTCGTGTCATAAAATTTTCCTTTCACACTATCGACCTTAGCTTTTTGTACATGTTTGTCACAACCATACACTAACTTAAAATTCTCCCACACATCATAAATAGATTCAAGATCTTGGATATCAATAAACTTTGTATCAGATAGTGTATTAGCAATACATTCCATAGTTGTTGTATTCTCTTGATGTCCCCTTAGCTGATCACATTGAGAGTCTCGGTTGGTACAACATATATATTAACAACATGATTCCAATACTTGTTTCCCATACCTTTTAGGTAAAGCTTAATTCTATCACTCCACACCTAGTAGTTCTCCCTTGTGAATTTAGGACCTTCCTTCCTCATCATTCTTTGGATCTTGACCTCTAGTTGTTAAGCTTCTCCACAAAGAGGATCAAAGCTCTGATACAAATTGTTAGTCCAAAAAGGTCCAAGAATACTAAGAGGTGGGGTGAATCAATATTCTAATATATCATAAAATTTGTACTTCATCAATTCAAAACCAAAATTCACAAGATTACCTATTTGATTAGCAAATGAAACTTGATCAAATAAACACAACCACCACAATGCATGCAACACATAACACAAAGATTTTTACATGGAAACCCAAATGGGTGAAAACCACGATGGGAATGAAGACCCACAAACAATGTACTTTTCTAAAGTATGCCCTATTAGGAGCTTAACCCTGTTAGGAGTTTACAAAGACACTGTTAGGTGCCACCTAGTTATGAGATTTACCTCTAGCCTTGTTAGGAGCTTGACCCTGTTAAGTGTAACTCTGTTAGGAGATTTCAAACTCAAGTCCTACCCAGTTAAGAGATTTACAATAGAAACCCTATTAGGGTCACTTGATCTGGAAATAGAAACTCCTTTGCTTGATCAGATCCTTTGTAACACATACATTATTTTATTAGAAACTTGGGTACACCTTGGCTTGATCACACCTTCACACTAATTCACCCCCCCTGCTAGTTGTGTTGGTCGACTGTTATTCCTAACAGAAATGTGGGTGCTCTTAGATTTGTTAGCATAAGCACAAGATGCTGTGAAAGAATCAAGATTAGTTTATTGATGTAAAGCTATGATAATGAGTGTAAGAAGGAAAATATAATGATGGAAGATATGGGCTCTCAAATATCACAATAGTAAAAACAATAAGATAGCATAAATAAATCCAAAATCATAATAGTCCAAATGGTAAGAGAAATTCTTTTTTATATAAGACTCATGAAAATCAATGGTTATGATTTAAGAGTTGATAGGTGAGTGGCTAGGATTAGAGATTAGGTAAGGTTAATGTTAGAGAAAATGAGGAGTAGGTAGAGGATATGGAGAATAAAGGAGATTATGAGGCATTAGAAAATAAGTGGGTGAGATAGAGTGGTGGGTAGAGGATATTGACTTCTCATAATATCTAGATATGTAAAGGTGTAAAATTAAAATGAAGAGAAACTTGTGCCATTTATCACAAACCTAAAATTTGAGGAGTTTATCCATGTGGGTGGAGGTGATTGGTGGTATTAGAAAGAAGAGGATTGATGAATTTATAAAATAAATAAGGTATTTATTCCATAAATAGGAGAAAAGGGAGATGATAAATGGGTAATTAAATAAATAGAAATTTTTTTAACCATAAGATAGAAAAGACTTAGTGAATTAGATAAATAAATAGGAATATTTATTTAAATAATAGCTGAAGAGGCCCATGAATTAATTAAATAAATAAAATATTCATTTAATTAATAGAGGAATTTTTTGATTTTGTGGGGACATTTTTAGGTGTCTACAAAAATATTAAGAGTTGAACCTTTGTCAATTAAGGTGTGTCTTATCTCGTGTTCATGAGTGAAATGTGTGGTCAGGAGGGGTCATTTTGATTTTAAACCTTTAAAGAAGACAATTCATCTTGTGAGAACATAATATCATTTGGTGTTGAATGAGGGGAAACCAAAATTGTAAAGCTTCTTGGATCAACCCATGATAAAAAGGTGAAGTTTGAATCAAATCCCAAAGGGAGATATTGGATCATGTAGCATGAATGTGTTAAAAAAGATTATTCTTCCTAACAACATATTGTGGAAGATGAGGAGGGGAAGAAGTAGGAAAAAATTTTTTTGGCTTATAAATGACATTGAATTTATCTTGGTTTGGTTATTTATCCACTAAATTTTGATTTCTAGAAGGGAGAGAATCAAGGAAAGTGGTAATGAAATGATCCCCCTCTTCCAAGATGAATGCAAAGAGGAACTTTTCATGAGTAGGGAAAAATTTATAAGAGGGGTTAGCAATATCCATCAATGCTTCATCTCTAGTACATATTACATTTAGATGAAATAAAGGTAAAGTGGAAATCAGAAAGGTTTTTATAATTCTATCATCTTCTTCCAAACTATCCTCATGTGGGAGGTATATTTTAAGAGAAGGTTCAACATCATTCATCAAGACCTCATCCCTAGGAGGGAGATTTTTGAAAGAATTCATGATGGTCTCTTCTTGCACAAAAATGTCCTCATGGAAAGGACCAATTTTGGGAGAGGGTAAACATAGAAAGGAAGAGCTAAGTTATCATCATATGTATAAAAGGGAACATCGTGAACATCTTGGAGAAAACTTGAAATTGAACTAGCAAAAGAAGATAACAAGTCCATTCATAAAATATACTTTAATCAAACAAGATAGTAATTAATGATGTAGTTAATATATAGTTGCAAATATGACTAAAATAAATGCATAAAAATAATATTTGAACATCACAATCTTGAAAAATTTTAGTAGTGTTGGGATCCCCAAAATGTAATATACTTGGAAATGATATCTAAACTTAAACAAGGAATTTGATGCATTCATAGTCAGAGTTTCCCCAATAGAGATAGTCCAAATATGCAACAAGATTCAACATAGTGGAAACATCCAACAAAAGGTCATTAAGAACTCAATTATGAACAAATAACATGCCTCGCAGGCCTTCTTATTATTCAGAATCAAAGATTTACATCATACATGCCCAACACCATTTCAAATTACATTCCAAGCACACATGCCTGCTTACAATCATAAATATAGATCCATATTGGATGCTAAGATACTAACCTAATCTTCTCCCCAAAAATTACTAAGGAACCAAGACTACAAATATATACAAGATTGCAAGCCACAAGTTGGCCATAAAAGATCACATTCTCCAAGAATGAAGAAAATGTGTTACAATATATAGGTGTAGACCTTATGGAAAGATATGTTGTAAATTAGAGCCAAAACACTAAGTCACTTATATGATTATAGTGTTGACCGAGCCAATAGCTTGAAGTGCAACCTGAGAGTTGTTGTGTAGCCCGAGCAACTGCAGTGTTGATCGAGCAGATAGTGGAAAACAATATCACCCGAGTCACTAGTGTTACCCGAGTTGCATACCAGCTCTAAGTGATCAATGTGACCCAAGCACCTAGTGTCACTCAAGTGCCAGAGATTACCAATTCACTATGTCGCCCGAGTATCAACATATTTCCTGAGTGTTAGTATATCACCCAAGTGGATTACTAGACCCAAGTATCAGTTTTGGGCCGACTTAGTTCTTATTGTTGGATATTAATTTATATCATGGTTGCCGACTTATGAAGGTAATTGATTTGGATAAGATATATATATGTAAGGTACTTTGTTATCCAAATTGAGTAGGAAATAATAGAAGAAGTAAGCTATGCGAATATGAAGTGGCAGATTAATTGGAAGGCTACAATAGTGTAAAAGGAAAAATAGAGACTCATTTATCACATTCATGTGATCAGTATTATATCAAAGGATCTAATTCAGAAAATTAGAGTTGCATAGCAGATCATTCACTGGTTCATCCTAACAGGTGTATCAACAAAATCCTTTCACCGGGTGGAATTAAAAGTCCTTTTCAAATCTCCTAATAGAGTTTCATACTTAATTTTATTGTATAAATCCTTTCACAAGGTGTACCTAGTAGTCCTTATTTCTCCTAATAGGGAAGGCCATCAGAAGTGGTCAATTGTAAGCTTTAACATGCTAAATTTAGTACTGCTAGCAAGTACTAGGATAACTAATATGATAGCAAGATATATATTAGCAAGTCCAAATCAACATATTGATACACTAGGACACATTATGGTTATAACTAATTCACGATCTCAGTTACATCCGAGTCACTCAGGCTTAATCGAGTTAAGTCAGGTTGTATGGTTTCAAGGATGCAAGGTTAGTTTTCGCCGAGCTTTCGGGTAAGTCTGGGAGAACTACCCAAGCTGTCACAACTACCATGTACGGAGCATTTGATGAAAATCTATGATGAAATTTATCATAAATGGTGAAATAAAAGGGTTATTGTTTACAGTTTACAGATTGATTAAGAGATTATAGTGATTGCAGAGTGAATTTTTGTTTGAAAGCTTTAGTTGTAGTGAATTTTTATCAATCCTCTGAGCGATTATGGTGTCTTCATCCAGAAATAAGGTTAAGAAAGGATCCAAGATGTTAGTGAGGAATGTTTTCTATGAACCACCAAAGTTTAAACTTCATCAAGTAATTGCAAAAGAGATAGATCCGATGGGAGCACATTCCCAAATTCCTTCAAAGGTACTATTGATTAACGACATCCAAGCTTTCTATCATTGCACCATTCAACAGTTAGGCACACTGGAGATGAATCAAGCATATGAGAAACTTTGTGTAAATGGAAATCTGAAGTTAGAACACAAACACCTCAAAGTCAAGGGTTTAACCCACATTTTGCATACATCATAGAAATTTTAGATAAAATGGATTAGATTTGTTTTGAGCCATGTTCACGACATGAATCTCTAGTTGGAGCAACCAGTGAAGATCACTAAGACAATGGTATACTGTGTGATAGGGTACCCAATTCTTGACAAACCATAAGCTACCAAAACCCTACCCTGGGATGACCTAGCCAAGAAGACTCTTGTCGAGTGGGACAGAAGAGGCATGAAATTAAATGGAGTTATAGACATAAAATTGAAGTTTGGTATTCATGTGATTGCACACAAGATATACATTTCTAGCTGACCAAATAGTGTACCATGTGAGGCTCTGGAATTGGCATACAAAGTGGTCAAGAATAATATTTTATTCGACCTTGCTGAGTTGCAACTCATCCAATTGAGAAAAAACATGGAGAGCATCCAGGCATCCAAGACCAATCCGTGTAATTTTGGTTCACTCTTGGTATGCATATTATTTTATGTTAAGAATTTTTTCCCTTCCAAACGCACAATTGTATGGAAAAAGGACTGAACCATATTTTATTAGATAAATGAATTCATAGCTAAATTAGGAGATAATTTTGAGAGCATCTTGGATGCATACTTTGAGAGTTTCAGAGAGAAGATGCAGAATAGATACAAAATCCCTAAAAAATTGGTAGAAGACTATAGGAATGATATTTTCTTCCTAGTTGACTGTGACAAAGTATACATTTAAGCAGTCAAGCCTAGGGTTGCATGGGTGAAACCTCTTACATATGAGGTTAACATAGATGAGACAAGAGACATCATTGAAGCTCTTGTAAATGAACCTATTGATCCCAAAGCACCATATTTTGGTACTTATGAAGAAGCAAAGGGCAGAATATCTTTGGAAATTAAGATTCCTAAAATCTTGAAGAGAGGAAGAAAGAGAATTGAGAAGATTGGAAAGAAATATTGCTAGTCTTCTGACTCTCCTCCTTTAATCACTGAAAGTAAAGGGGATGGCATAAAGATAGAAGATGATGAATCTGAGAAAGAAGAAGAATAGGTAGAAGAAAAGCCTCCTAAGAAGAAGAGGGTAGCCCCCAAGAAAACACCTATGGCCTCTACCCTTGCTTTCACTAGATATAGAAGAAGATTGAGATTGCCTAAGGAAGATGAAGAATAAGATACAATCATATTCAAGAAGCCACCACCTACCTTTGAGAAGAGGATTGAAGACTTGAAAGGAGGCAGTGGTATGGGATCTCTCAAATCATTGAAGAATGCTACCAAAACCAAAGATGAACAAAAGATGATTGAGGATGCATTAGTAGAGAAAATGGCAAGATGGAAGTATGATCCATCAGAATTGAAAATCCATATGACTGAAGACCTTCTCAAGGCTATCACATTTCACTGGCACAATGTAGTTCATATTGAAAAGGACATCTAAATGCAAACATTGAACCAAGTCATGCCTACTATGACTAGTAAAGAGGCAAAATATGTTATGAATCAGTATGAGAGCAATCACTCTCCAAGGTTTAGGACTTTTCAAATCTTAAGCAAGAAAATAGAGGATGTTGTGCAGGCCACAACAGAGATATGGAAGACAATTTTTGAAATCAAGGAAGATGATAAGGCAGAGAAATAGTGTACAAACCCTCCTGTATAGGTTAAAGATGAAGAGTTACCCAAGGTTCAGACCATTGAAGAATCTAATGCTGAACCGATAACAGTAGAAGTGATGGCATCCCTGCCCCAATAACCTATTCAGAGAGTGTTATCTCCTAGCAAGGAAAAGAATACATAATCTACATCAGGTCAAGTAGGAACCGAGTATCAGGCTCTATGTACTACTAAGCCAAGCCAAACTGAGTCATAGAAGGTCACTGTGAATGTCTCTATAGTTGATATAGATTCTACAGTTGGTGCAAAGAATGTCAATGGCCTATTCCAACTAAATAGTGAGGAGAAAACTGATGATGGAAATGATAAGGATGATGATGGGAAAAGAGAAAAAAATCATTCCTTCACCTCATCCCAAGGTCAAGGGTAGAGAAACAATCACCGATGAAATTGATCTTGAGGAAGACATTGTGATTCCTAATTGGGATCTTTCTAACCTAATAGCTGAGAAAATGGATATACTTGGTGAGCTGTGGAAGAAAAGAGCAAGACAATAGAAGCTCTGAGCTGAGAAGAAAAGGAATAGAGTATTGGAAGATATCAAAGGTATATTCCTTGATTCTCTAGAAATTGAAGTCAATGAGAATGACTCTATTATGGACCAACTTGTTGACATAGTTCACAAGTTCAACACATATCTTAATGGTCAGGAGAAATTACTGCATAAGGCAGAAAGGAAATTTGAGAATAAGGTTCTATAGAATGTTGTAGGTAAAATTACAATAGATCAAGTGAATTTAACCACTGTTATTAGCTCTCTAGAAACCACCGTGAATAATGTTGTGGCATTATTTGTAAATTTGAGTGATACTTCCAAATTTACCATGGAAATAAAGAATAGGCTGGCAAAGATAGACAATGATTTGAAGGCAAGTGCAAACGAGTTGGCTCTTGATCCAAGTTCAAGTTCAACACATTTTGTCAAGATCAAGTATCTTACTGATCTGTAGGCAAAGTTACTAAGGGAAGAAGCAAGAACAAGGGAATCCCTTATAGCTATATAGAGCCAACTCCTTCCACACATGGATGTCATGCAAAAATATATTTCTCATGCAAAGACACTCATACATGATAACAACTTTTTAGTTGCAGAGCTTATGATGGAGTTGTCAGTAGAGATTTAGATTAAGTTGCACATCCTGAAGGTGTTGCAAGATAATTGGGACAAGACTTTGTCTCAAATTTTGAAGGTACATTGTGATTTCCTATCATATTTTGGTATTACCTTGTAGTTATTCTTTTTGGCATTTGTGTCAAAAACAAGGGAGAAAGATAGGAAATATATG
This sequence comes from Thuja plicata, assembly GCA_018584345.1. Taxonomy (NCBI): domain Eukaryota; kingdom Viridiplantae; phylum Streptophyta; class Pinopsida; order Cupressales; family Cupressaceae; genus Thuja; species Thuja plicata. The sequence goes on from MU227912.1 coordinate 2,411,645, forward strand.
TATATGTACAAGGAGAAAAGATAGGATATATATGAGGAAATACATGTAAAGAGAAGAGGGAGATATACATAGCACATAATCAAAAACAATTTTGGAAAATAAAAAAATAGAGTCAGTTGTAACCGAGTTATAGAGCAATTGTCAAAACCTGAGAAAGTACCCAAGCACATGGTAAGGGGAGTTTTGACTCAGCAGTTTGATCAGTTTTTGGCATGATAAGTGTTTTTTTCCACTAATGCCAAAGGGAGAGATTGTAGACCTTATGGAAATACATGTTGTCAATTAGTGCCAAAACACTTAGTCACTTATATGATCTAGTGTTGATCGAGCCAACAGCTTGAAGTGCAACCTGAGTAATTGCAGTGTAGCCCGAGCAGTTGCAGTGTCGACCGAGCAGATAGTGGAAAATAGTATCACCTGAGTCACCAGTGTTACCTAAGTTGCATACCAGCTCTGAGTGATCAATGTACCCAAGTACCCAGTGTCACCCGAGTGCCAGAGATTACCAATTCACTATGTTGCTCGAGTATCAACATATTTCCTGAGTGTCAGTATATGACCCGAGTGGATTACTGGACCCGAGTATCAGTTTTGGGCCGACTTAGTTCTTATTGTTGGATATTAATTTATATCATGGTAGCCAAATTATGAAGGTAATTGATTTGTATAAGATAAATATGTAAGGTACTTTGTTATCCAAATTGAGTAAGCAATAATAGCATAAGTAAGATATGCGAATATGAAGTGGCAAATTGATTAGAAGGCTACAACAATGTAAAAGGAATAGCAGAGACTCATCTATCACATTCAGGTGATCAGTATTATATCAAAGGATCTAATTCAGAAAATTAGAGTTGCATAGCAGATCATTCATTGTTTTATCCTAATAGGTGTATCAAAAAAATCCTTTAACTGGGTGGACTTAACAGTCCTTTTCAAATCTCCTAACAGAGTTGCATACTTAATTGTATTGTACAAATCCTTTCACAAGGTGGACCTAATAGTCCTTATTGATCCTAATAGGGTAGGCCATCAAAAGTGGTCAATTGTAAGCTTTAACAGGCTAAATGTATACTATAGTACTAAATCTTATGGGTACCATCCCCATCCCAGTTTTACTTTCTATTTGGAAGGTTTCTGGGTAACCAAATATTGTGTCAAGTGTTGTGGATGTTTATTGATTTTTTGTTTCATGCATGCAATTAGATTAAAAAATCTAATAAAGGGTAAAAGTGAATAATTTTTATTGGTTCTTGATTCACCCCCCCCCCCTGCAGTCACCTAGCCTCAATATATTTCCAACAATAGGTCAAGACAAAGATATATAAGAACACCTCAAAATAGATATGGAATGAAGTGCGATCACACAAGAACATCGGATGTTAGCATAAGATCATCAAAAAATTCACCAATTAGCATCGTCAATCATGGAATGCCATTTTAATCCAAATCATTCCAACCTAGCCATTAGAACAAGAAGAACAAATAGGACCAGACCCAAACTTAACAAATCTACATCTAGAAAGAACGTATCAAGATGCAAATATAAACATAGATTCATCATGATGCCCACAACACTCCATTTGGATCACAAGAGATAAGGAACCAACTAGAAGGATCATCGATCAAAATGCTAAAATAGATAATAGGAACATAATGAAAATGAAATAGTTTTGGGTAATGCAATATTTCCAATGACCCAAGGATGCTCTTGCATCATAATCAAAATGAAAATCCCATAAATTGCATTAGGGATAAATAAATAGGCAAAATTAAAAACCCTTGGGAGATCTAGATACAATGTAGATTTATTGTTATCTATTTTGAGTTCCTGAAGACGTTATGATATGTTCGGATACTGATAATGAAAGAAATAGGAAAAAAGGGAAATTTTTTTACTATAATCAACAAAAACTGATAATTACATATCTGAGAACCAACTATGATGTATAGAGATGGAAAGATAATGCAGAGAGGAACCTGCCATTGAAATATGAACTTAAAATGGAAGGACTAATTTTCTAGGCATCATAGTCCTTCAGGTGTCCCAAGTTCTAAATTAAAACCAAACTAGTTTTGGGAGCTTCCAAACAATTTGTGATCTAACTTTTAGGGAAAATTGTTGAGACTATGGTGCTAGGAACCCTAATCCTATCGATGAAAAGTGCCAAATTATTTATGTATTTTTCCTTTATATCCTCTTATGCCTTAGATCTAAATCTAAAACTTGTCTTTGGACCTACAACCGCACACAGGAAGAGGAAATGGTACTTTTTTTGTATAGGGACTTTCCTTAGTCAAGCCTCAAGCTCAGAATCAATCCAATGACAATGATGACATGAAAAAAAATATTAGATCTAAATTGAATGCTTGAATCAAAATGATTATACCCTTGATTGATTATGCATGTTCTTACGATAAGTCCTCTAAATGTTGATGCAACAACATGATGAATCATCAAAAAATCCATGATAAAATCATAATTGAAAATGACTTGTTGTAGCTTGATTGACTGGTTGATGCCTCTTGGATCAGATTTTGTCCTTCATAAATACTTTTTATTCTAAGAATCTTGATGATTTGTTGTGAATATAGGATTAAATGAATTGGAGGAGATGCTTTATATAAGGTGCTAAAGGTAATTATACATTAAGGCCTACCTACAAGGGTCATATTTCAACTTCAATGATGAATTTTGGGATCTCAAGGATTTCACATTAACCACGATTATATTTAGGTGAATAGGACACTTATGTATTCCACATATGGTGAATAGGACACAAATTTTTAGGATAAAAATTCAATAGGGCCTTGTTAATATATCCTAACTCCATACTTTTTTGGGTGAAATCAAAGTGGGGCCTTTGTTACATTGAACTTAACAGGATAGGACCCATATGTGCATAAAGTGATATAAGATAAAGACTACACTTAAACTAAGGGCCCATAGAGGAGTTTCATGAGATTTAAAATAAGACATGACTCATATCTTTAATTATAATATTAATTTAAATATAAATGTAGTCTGAAATGTGCTTAAAGGAGAGAAAAGCTAAAATGAGTGCTAAGAGAGAATGAAATTAGACTCATTAATTAAGAGTACAATTTACTATACTACAAAGGGTAAATGTAAGAATGCGAACTTAGAGTTATAAAGTATTATAGTTGGGGTAAGATTAGGGATAAGTTTGGTTTTTGGGTTAGAATTAGAGATATAATATGGAGTTAAGGTTAGGGTTAGATTTAAGATTGAGTTTAAGGTTACAATTCAAAGTTAATATAAGAGTTATAGTTAGTTTTGGTGTTAGTATTAGAGATACAATTACAACTATATGTAGGGTTAAGACTAGGACGAGGTTAGAATTAGGGGTAAAATTAGAGTTAGCATTAGGGATAAGGCTAGGATGAGATTATAATCAGGGTTAAAATTAGAGTCAGCATTATGGATAAGGTTAGGCTTGGAGTTAATATTAGGTTATGGTTACAGTTTGTGTCAGGGATAGAGATAGAATCAAAGATAGGTTAGGATAAGGGTTAGCGATAAAACAAGGGTTAGGATTACATTTATATTCAAGGTTTCCCTCATTTTATACTCAAAATTGTATTTTGTTGATTTTTTTACTAGCTCCAGCATATGTCACCCATACATAGTGACTAGCTCCAACATACATCACACATACACAAGGACTACCCATAGTAATAAATTGACATGTCCATAGTGGGTAACTAACACTTGTCCATAGTGCATCTCAAATAAAAAGAGTGTGGGGGGTAGTATACAATGCACTAACATTTCTTTGATCAGGGATGCACCATGGGTGAGTGATAGTTAGCCATTATGGATGTGTTAGTTTCTCACTGTGGCTAGTCCTTTTGTATATGTGACATATTGGAGCTAGTCATTGTGTATGTATGATGTATGTTAAAGCTAGTTAACAAACTCAAAAAAATGCAATTTTGAGCTAAAAATAAGAGTAAAAGGGAAAAACAAAGAACAAAATTATATGGGTAGAGGTTTAGGTTTAGCTCAATATTAGGGTTAAGGTTAGTCTTAGGGTTAGAATTAGGGTTGGTGGCATGAAATCTAAAGTTAGTAAAAAACTATTTTTTACAGTAATTTGAATTCTAACAATTTAAATATCATTTTTCAATTGTTGTAAATACTTTATTGAATTAATAATATTCAATAAGTAATTTAAATAGCTAAAATTGAAAAGAAACAAAATAAAATATAGACCATACATTACAAGTTGTTAATAGAGTTTAACCCTTATGGACTACATCTCAAAGCTTACTTCAAATGTGCATTTGATCCACTCAAATTGATGAAAAACACGTCAAATTTCCTTCATACATAAAACATGAAATATTAGTCTTCTCAATTTCTCTAGGATGATATGAACTCACTAAGAGTTCATATAAAATCTTCCTGCAAATAAAAAGGCTATAAAAAATCTTTACTTCTCTAAAACCGGGCTTATAAATTAAAATATATAAATAGTTATAGGCACTTTTGTGTCATCACTAGGTGTGTTTTGCAATGGTAACAATCAACCTTTATATAGGCAAGGTTGCAGGTTCATTTTTTTCTATTAATTAAATTTTTCTTTATAAAAAAGATGTCATTTAACTACATATTTTTCCTTATTCAAACATGTCCATAGCATGTGGTATTGTGGATAAGGATAAATTCTTACCCCCAACAAGTTTTTTCTCATGTGAATAGCATTAGTCAACTTTTATGTTCAACACTAGGTCATATTAAATGCGATCTTCTCCCTTCAATGTGCATGTCCACATGTGTGGCAAGTTGGTTATAATGTTTCAATTTGGTGGGGTGGGTCTTGGGATCAAATCCCCGCCAAACTTTCTTTTTAATTAAATAAAAATTTATGATTATCTCTAAATATAATTGAATCCTTCGCCATTCATGTTCTTGGATAGGTTGTGGTTTGAATCTTACTAACTATGAATTTAAATAGACTCACCATTTTTGTCCATGTGGAAGCTCCTTATTGGTCCAAATTGGGGCCTCTGATTGGTCCATGTGGAAATTTTATGTATTTTCACATGTTAACATTACATTATGTGATATGTCAACCACAACTAGGCCACACATCATTTTTTTACATATTCAAAATACATGGAAAGCTCGTTATTAAATTAGGCTTAGGTTAAGGTTAAGGATTTAGTTATAAATAATATTAGAGATGAAAGGTTTAGCTTAGGATTAGGTTAGGGTTACTATTAGGGTTAGTGGTAAGGTAATGGTTAGAGATAGAATATGGGTTGAAGTTAGGGTTATATTTTAGACTAAGAATGATTATTGGTGATAGAATTGGAGTTAAAATAAGAGTTAGGGTTAAGGTTAGCATTGGAGGTATAAATAGGTTGAGGTAACATTAGGGTTCAAGATATATTGGTTAGTATTGGGGTTATATTAACAATTCAAAATGTATTTTCAGTTAGATTAGATAGAATTATAGTTAGACTTAGAATCAACATTAGGCTTAGATGGAATTAGGGTTAGAGATAGAATAAGGGTTAGGTTTAACTTTAGATTAAGGATTAATAATACATTTTAGATGGAATAGGGTTATATTAGTGTTAAATTTAGTGTTAGGGTTTAGGTTAGAGATATAGAATAAGGTTACAATTATCGATTGTATTACGGTTGTAGAAACTTTAAAAAATTCCTCAGTTAATTAAATAAATATTTTTATTTATTTAATTGGTTCCTTAGCATCTTTGTCTACTCTTTAAATAAATATTTTTATTTATTTAATTAATTCATTAATATTTTATCTCTCATAATTAAATATTTGTTTATCTAGTTATCTAATATTCACTCTTTTTTATCTATTTACTAAATAAATATTTTATTTTATGTTAATTAATCCATTATCCTTTTCTTTCTAATCTTATCCTTCCATTTCATTCATATGATTCACAATCTAAATTCGTAGACATGTGATAAATGTCACCCATCTCTCATTTCATCTTTTTCTCCCACATCTCTCAACATGTTCGGGCTCATTGAATTCAAAAGTTAAAATCTTTACCTAACTCATACCTACCACTTAATCTCATCCCTCTATTTTAAATCAACCTCTTAATCTTATTAATTTCCTTCTACCATCTTATCTTGAGAAATTATATTTTAACCTCTTAATCTCAACCCATCATTCTCTTGCTGACAACTATAAAATAACATCTTTCCTCCCCATTTGAGCCTAAGGAGGCTAATGTAATCAATCAATCAATCATCGAATCATCAAAAGAAAATCATATAAACACAATTGTAATTTTGGAGAACTCTTACAATCTTATAATTTATCTTTTATCATAGCTACATCAACATCAATCAACCACACTCCATTCTTTTTATGCCATCTTTTGCATGTGCTAAATAGCTTAGAGAAAACTCTATAATTCAAAATACTGAAGAGTAGGAGAAAAATGGAGCCAAGTTTTTGATGAATATGATGGTATAGATTTTCTTATTTTATGTTTTAATTTTGTGAAGGAGAGGTTTATTGCATGTTTGTTGAATTCTTTTGTAGATCTAGACAAGTGGTTAGGTTAATTAGGTTTAAATAGGTTTCAAAATTTAGGATACATAATACTTAGGAATAGATTAGGCTTAAGGTTAGAGTTATGGTTAATATTAGAGAGATAATAAGGGTTAGGGAAAGATTTAGGATTGAGTTTAGGGTTAATGATTCAAATTTAATATAAGAGTTACAATTAGTTTTGGTGTTAGGATAAGAGATAGAATAAGAGCTAGAGGAAGGATTAAGGTTAGGATAAGGCTATAATTAGGGTTAAAATTAGAGTCAACACTAGGAATAAGGTTAGGCTTAGAGTTAAGATTAGATTATCGTTACAATTAGTGTTATGGTTAGAGATAGAATCAGGGATACATTAGGATTAGGGTTAGTGAAAGGATATGGGTTAGGGTTAGGTTTATATTTTGGGTTTCCCTTAATTTCTACTTAAAATTGTATTTTGTTGAGTTTGTTGACAAGTTCCAACATATGTCACACATACATAATGATAAGCTCCAAAATACATCACATATACTCAAGGATTAGCCACATCAAGAAACTGATAAATCCATAATGGAACCTATCACTTTCCCATAGTGCATCTTAGATAAAAGGAACATGAACATGATGTAGTGCACAATGAACCAACATTCCTTTGATCTGGGATGTACTATGGGAAAGTGATAGTTAGTCATAATGGATGTGTTAGTTTATCTTTGTGGCTAGTCCTTGTTTATATGTGATATATGTTGGAGATAGTCATTGTGTATATGTGGCATATGTTGGAGCTAGTCAACAAACTCACCAATTTGTAATTTTGAATATAAAATGAGGGAAGGGGTGAACATTTACGTTGACCTTAGGAATAAGGATAGGCTTAGAGTTAAGATTAGGATATGGTTAGAGTTAGTGTTAGGGTAAGAGATAAAATTACTTGGATAGGGTAGGATTAGGTTTAGCGATAGAATATAAGTTAGGGTTAGGTTTAGATTTAGGGTTTCCCTCATTTTCTACTCAAAATTTCATCTTGTTGAGTTTGTTGACTACCTCCAAAATGCAATATGGGCAAGTGATAGTTAGCCATTATGGATGTGTCACTTCTCATTGTGGCTAGTTTGTGGGATATCTTAGATATTTTCATAGTCATGTATTCACCTTTTAATTTTCTATGACTATTTTGCTATTCTTTTTGTTATGATAGTCCTTGATTTCTATAAGCCCTCCATACCCATTTTGATAACACAAGGATTAGTCATAATGAGAAATTGAGACATCCATAAAGGCTAATTATCACTTTCCCATAGTACATCTCAGATATATTGTATCTACTATTCCTTGTCTTAATTAGTACTTGGTCAAGAAAGTGACCCACAGTGTGGTATGCAATGCACTAATATTTTTTTTTTTTGGGATGCACTAAGGAAAAGTGATAGCTATTTTTGGAAAGAGACACTACTCTTGATAGCTTGTATGTTCTCATTGATGGAAACCATACATGATCATGAAGGTCACTTGTCATATAGTGGTGATACTGAAGGTTAGGCTGTGAATTTGGCTAAGTATGGCAGAATAGGCACAAGTTACAAACTTTGGTATATGCTTTGGTATGGATAGGTATAATGAATTTTTGATCAATTTATGATGATCTGTGTAGAGATTTCTTGATTGTTAATGAAGAACAATGCTATAGTTCGGTGAATCATTAAGTGATTCTAATAGATCGATTAATTGATCAGTTTATCAACTTAATTTGGTAGAGATGACATGGTATAAAATATCTATGGTATTGTTTGAGGTTAGCATAACATTTTGATGACGGATTTGGTCGACACCTAAATGGTACACTTTATGCGTTTGAGGCCAACCAGTGAAGATATTATTTTTTATATCTAATATATAAGATTGAGTTTGTGTTATGAATTGATATTGTGATGATTATATATGATAGGGATATATGTTGTATGTGTGGATCATCTTTGATTAGTGGCTCAATTGGTAGTTGAGTAGATATTTTGTGTTGCACTTTCACAGAACTATACTGGCATATGCGATGCTATATTTTATTTAGCATTTTGGATTGTTGTCAAATAATTTTGTAAATGAGTGAGATTTCCTAAGGGTTTTATCCCATTTTATAATGGAGCAATGAGCTCTAGGCAGTGTTACTAAATTCATGTGTGTTCCCCTTATTTTATATAAACCTTTAACAGGGTTACTATTTTTGCAAAATTAATTACTTATGGGTTCCATACCCACCATGGCTTCTGCCCTAACAGGGTTTCCACCCAAAAAATAATGGTGTTATGATGTTGTGGATTTTGTCTATTTTTGGTGTAGGAGCACCTAAGGGTTAGGTGTGTTCAACCTTAAAATTTTTGGTTTGTAAGGCCTTAACAAGGTCATGTGGATAAATAAGGATTCATTAGGTGTGTTGTGGAATGTGGTAAGTTGGATGTGATAAATGTGTCAAAAGACCCTAATCTTGCATTGTAAGCCAAAGTTGGAAAAATATGAAGAATGACACCAAGAGTGCACATATGAATTAATTTAGTTGTAATTTGGTCTACGAGGTGGTTAGTGGTAAGTTGGAACCCATACATTGGGTCAAATTGTTGTGAAAGGAAAAGATATAAAAGTTGTCAAAATTTGCTCAAGCAACTTTTGCAACTTTGCAATGTTGCATGACAACATTTGGACAAAAAGTTGCAAAGTGCCCTAAAGAGGTTATGGATCAGAATAGTTAGTTGAAACATGGGAGGGGGACATATTTAAAGTATCTTAAAGCATTGTTTGGAGGTTGGACAGTTTCCTAAGACTTACTATGTTTTCTTGATTTTGTGTTGTGTTCGAGTTTAATGGATTGAATCCACCAATATTTCATTGTGGAAAATGATATTTAAGTATCTTAATGTGTTGCATACACTATTTTATATTTTTTGTTTTTATTTTGTACTTGCAAATTAATTATGTCCCTAATTCTCAATCTCTGGACTGGATAGTGTGTGTATAGTAAAAATGACTCCATTTTGAGTTCCCATCATGGAAACCACTTTTTCTTTGGGGGAATTAAAATGGAGTCCCTGTATATAGTCTTTCTTTTTGGTAGGAATCTAGAACTTGATTTTGTGGTTTTTAAGCTCTTTCCCTAGGTGAGCTTTTCTATATCCCAACTAGGAAGAAAGAGCATAAGAAGTGTAAATATTGCAAGAGTGGATTGGATGAATCAATCCAATGCTTTGGGAGTGCTAAGAAGATCCCTAAATAGTTTTGGTTATGAGTTGGAGGTGTTTGGAATACATTGGAATGGAATTTTAGAGAAAATATTGAAGTTGGTTCATTTCCTTGCAATTTAGCCCAGTTAGGGTTTGTCAGTGTAGGGACAATCTGAAGACCAAAGACCAAAACATTTTGTATGTTTTCCCAAATGGTGTCTGTATCATCAATTGGTGTAGAGGGTTGTGTGATATTTTTAGGAAATAAAGCCCAAAAAATTCAAAATAGGGATAATTGAGGCCTACTAGGCTAGTAAACCTTAAAAGTAGGAAGTTTGATTAGCGATGGGGAAATGAGCCAAAGATAAGTGAAGAATTTTGGTTTGATGAAATATTTAGGGTATGTACAAGCCCTATACTCCTACAAGGTAAGTGATAGAGGGCTAGTAAAATGGTAATTGAACTTAACCCGGTGAGTTCAAGAGGAGTAGAATATTGAGCACTTGGAATTGATAGAGAAGCTCTAAGGGAATAGGAGAATAATGAATTGAAACCTCCTAATGAAGTAGGGTTATAAGTGAGAAATAAACCCTAAGGAGTCCTTAAATGATTAGTGAAGAAAAAGGTTAGTTCTTAGAGAAAGAGCCTCCCTATCAAAGTGGTATCAAAGCCTAAAGATTTGGTCTACTATGTGTGTATGTCTGATCTTGAATGAGTTGGAGAATCAAGAATGGTGACTAGTGAAGAGTTGTCCAAAAAGGTCAAAGATCAAGAAGAGGAGAACAGGTTTCTCAAAGAAAGGATAGTGAAATTAGAGTTGAAGCTAGGTGAAGTAGAAGTGAAGAATGTTGAAGCTACTGACAAGATAACTGAGCAAGAACAAAAGGGTAAAGTAGCGGAGGATGAGATCCATGAAACAAACCTTGTCATGCAAGAAGAACCCTATTTTAAGGCTCTCAAGGCTATGAGTAGAAAATAATTAGAAGGATACCTCTTTTTAGTGGGAAGATGGAATATGACTTACTGATGGAATGGACTGAAGGACTTGAGAATCATTTTGAGTGTGAAGGTGTGAGTGAAGCACAAAAGGTGAAGATGGCCAAATCAAGAATGTGATGGGTTGCTCTGACATGGTGGAATTTTTTCCAAGTTGAAAGATAGAAGGAAGGAAAGAATCCTATTTCTACTTGGAAGGGAATGATTGCCAAGATTAAGGAAACATACATCATTTTCTCCCATTTTTCTTTGAGGAGTTCTAATGCCATGTGCTCTAGCTCAATCCTGGCATGCATATCATAAATGATGTCTAGGACAAATATTTATGGGGTGGCAATAAGTGCTCTTGCCTCTGTCATATGTTGTTGCAGTAATTTGAGAGTAGGTAAGAGTTGAGCTTGAAGCTCATTCACCTCATCTCTGAACTTGGTTTCTACAATCTGTATATCTTGTCTCAGCTTCTGAGCTTGCTTGAGTTGTTCATTATGCAATTTGATTGACTCTTCACTATTTGTGAGGTCTTGTGCACTTGCTTGAAGATCAACATCAATCTGTACTATCTTGTCGGTATACTCTTTTGTGAGTTGATCTAATGTGCACAATTTTTGTATTAAGGCTATAGCTTCTGAAATTATTGGGTCTATTGTGATTTCCAGTTTAGATAGCTTCACCTTTTTTAGTGCCACTTCTTGTCTTATATTCTCTGCTAACTTGAATTCATACTTATTTTTAAGTCTAGGTTCCATAGCCTTTTCATCATCTATGTTCTGAGATGTGATAGCGTCAGTGAGAACCACTAATTGATCAAGCATGGGGGTTGTTTGATCAACATTTGTATCAGGTAAAATTTGTTGAAGGATACTTCTTGCAACTTCAAGTACCTTTGCTTCTTTTGTGGCTTTTCTCAACTTATCTTGCATGTCTTTCCTTTCACAAAGTCTTGCATACTTTGTTAACTCAGTAGGATCCAATGTTCTAGGATCACAAACTGGAATCTCAATTATTTCATCCAGAGTAATTGGATTCTTATTCTTTCTCTTCTTCTTCCTTGAGATTTGAGTAGACACAGATGTGTGAACTACCATTTATTGACATGTAACTAATTGAATGTTTGACAATGTTAAGTTGAAGATAATGCAAGGCATTAAATCAGTTAATGTATTGTATTGTCATTGATGTCAACTTGATATCATCTATATAGTCATGTACATAATGCCAAAGAATTCAGAGAATAAAAGGAACCAAGGCTATGCTATCAGTAATGCATACAAATCAAGTATTCACTAAGTGAAAAACAACACCGACGGAGTGCACCCGACGAACAAAGAAAAAGAAAAAAGTCATAGTGATACCTAACAAGGAAATGCATAACGCTGTTGACAAGTAGAGTCGCAGTGTTTCCTGATGAGCAAAGCAAAGAGTAACCCGACAGAAGAAAATACAGTGTTTCCTGACGGAGAGAGATCACAAAGCTAACTGGAGTCTCGCTGATGGAACTGTCAGTTGTCACCAAAAACTAACTACAAATGTGACCAACGAAATAGAGAGTTCATAAAATGTCAAAATATCTAGCTGGAAGAGCTAAATATAGACTTAACTGGTTGTCTACTTTGTTTTATTTGACCAGAGATAAGTGATTGATTTAAATCTGATTTGTACAGTTGGCAAGAAGATATCTGTGAGACAAATCAGGAGTTATGCTTTAAATCTAATTGGCTGGATTATTTTTCACGTCAAGAATCAAGAATCAAGAAACAATGAATATTATGTCTATATAAGAGACAAGCTTAATTCATTTATAAATGAGATTAAGGGGAGTGAATAAAAAGAGGATGCTGAAGAGAAATTGGTGAAGAACAACTTCATGCAGTGCTAATCAAACAAGCTGAAGGAAGAACTAAGGAAATCTGCAGACACCGACGAACAGTGAGCACAACATCACAGAGCAGAAAGTATGGAGCACAAAGGATTGAATTGATACATTGATCAGAGAGGTAATATACTTAAATAGATCTAAAAATATGCAATTCAAAGTTGTAATATGAACAGGTCATAATGTTTTAGTTTAACCATTGAAGCATCAAGTCTCTTAACCAAGCAGGACTTAACAGTCTTCTATATATTGAGGTACATCTCAAGGAGTGCCAAAAAGGTTGATTCATAAAAGTAGCATTGGATATGCCTGATGCCTATTGACAGTCTAAGAGAGAGGTTGATTCAAGGATGGTAGCATTAGATGCCCGATACTAAGTGAAAACCTCTATGTATAAAATCCTCTAACAAGGTCACACCTAACAGTGTGTTTGTAACCTTTAACAGGGTTGGCTCTTAACTGGGCTCACTTCAGAAGAGTGAAAATTTGGGGTACCGGTCCCAGTGGTTTTTCCCTTAACAGGATTTCCACGTTAAAATCCATGTTTTATGTGTGTATGATTCATTTATTTACTATTTTGTATCTTACATAATTCATTCTGGATATATCGGTATACTATGCTTATTTACTGAGTTTCGGTAAATAGTTATACTGCTTATCTCTAATCAAGAAAGAATAAGGATTGACAAAGCAAATCGACAGAAATTTAATCATTATTAGTATTTTATGGCATGCATCTTGTAGGGACATAATAATATGAGTTTTATTAATTGGTGGTTAAAGTTTGAAGGATAAATTTTTGAGGCCACTGATTCACCCCCCCCCTCAGTTATTACTAACAATTGGTATCAGAGCTTGTGTTCTTAAAAAGGAAGGTTTCAAGACCTAAGCCAAAGATCACAAGAAGAATAGATGAGATGTGCCCAAGTTGAACAAATATAATTTTTCTTCATGGCAGAGCAGGATAAGACTCCACTTATCAAGTATTGGTAATGATGTTACTCAATTCCCAGAAATTGAATATGTGTTGCCCACAGGAGCACCAATAGTTGAATAAATGAGAGAGAAGCATGAACACAGTGACATGACGATAGAGCTTGCTTCCCTACTCTCCGATGCTAAATTTGAAGATTTCAAAGAATGCAAAACTACAAACTAGATGTGGGACAAATTAAAGCTTGTGCATGGTGGTGACAAAAATGTTTTGAGAGCCAAGGCAGAAAGCCTTAGAGGAAATTTTGATGATCTCAAAATGAAAGAAGGTGAAAAAATCACTCAGTACAACACAAGAATCAAAGAGGTAGTCAATGCTATCTGAGGAGTTGGATGTGTACTAGAAGAACATACAGTGGTAAGTAAAATTCTAAGAACCTTACTACCTACTTATGTTATTAGAGTATATACCATTCAAGAAATGAGAGCAGTAGAAAATAGCAATGTTACTCTAGATAGTTTAATTGGAAGAATGATTTCATTTGAGATTAATAACTTTGATAATAGTGTCTTACCAAACATAGAGTCTACATTCAAAACTTCTATGAGAATAAGTAAATCAAGTCACACTATGAGAAAAGATAGTGATAGTGAAAATGAAGAAGATGATCTTGATGAAATTGAAGCACTTATGGCCAGAAGAATGTAGAGAGGAAAAGGTAAATTACAACTTGTTTGTTTTAATTGCAAAGAGATTGGACACTTTTCTGCAAGATGTACTACCAGAAGAAAAGATGACAGAAGTAATGACATATCATATGAAAAAAAGTCTGACAGAGGTGATTACAAAATCTACCGACAATCAGAAAGAAGAGATACCCGAGACTATAAGGACAAAGGAAAGAAGGTCAGTTACCTAGCAAAATGCAAAGATGGTGATACTAACACCGAATCTGATGAAGAAATTGAGATGGTGTTTGTGACTGTAAAAGATGATTCAAATGATGATGAAGAAAGGTATGTAGAAACAACTCTCATATCTAAAATTAGTAAAAATGATTTTTGGATCATAGATAGTGGCTGCACTCACCATATGACCAGTGATAAGAAAAATTTTGAGACTTTTGAATACTATAAAGGTGGTTCAGTAAGAATGGGTAATGACACACCCTATCTAGTTGAAGGTAGAGGAACAATAATGTTGAATAACCAGATAAAATGTGAGAATGCTTATTGGGTAAATGGATTGAATTATAATCTATTGAGTGTTTCTCAGTTGAATAATTCAGGTGATAAAGTAGCATTTAAAAATAAGAAGGCAAAGATCTTCAATAAATCTAGAAATCTGATTTGTACTAGTGAGTAGACAAAAGGTAACTTATTCTATCTAAATGATACTGACTCCACTTGTTTGATTGCTATAAAAAAAGACATATGGTTATGGCACAAAAGACTGTGTCATGTGAACTTTGACAACATGATAAAGATTAGCGAAAAGAGAAATGTCAGAGGCTTACCGACAATGACCAAGCACGATAATATCATGTGTAAGAATTGTCAACAAGGAAAAATGACAAAGTCTAGTTTCAAAAGCAAAACCCATACATCTGATGCAATTCTAGAATTAGTCCATACTAATTTATGTGGACCTATGAGGACAAAGAGTTATTATGGAGATAGATATTTTATTCTCTTTGTTAATGATTACTCTAGAATGATGACAATTATATTTCTAAAAGATAAATCTGAAGCATTCAAGATGTTTAAATGGTATAAGGCTATGGTAGAGAAAAAAAGTGGTAAGGATCTAAAATGTTTGAGATCAGCTAGTGGAGGAGAATTTATTTCAGATGAATTCACTAACTTTTGTAATGAGCATGGAATCAAAAGACGAGTCTCTGCACCAAGGACACCATAGCAGAATGGAATTGTTGAAAGAAGGAATAGATCCATAGTTGACTGTACAAGGACACTAATGATAGAGAAAGGCATCACCCAAATATTTTGGAGTGAAGCTATCAGTACTGTTGTTTACACATTAAATAGAGTACAATTGAAGAAAGACACCAAAAAGACACCTTATGAGCTATGGTATGGATACACACCCAATGTAAGTTATTTCAATTTTTTTGGCAATCAATGTTATATCTTAAAAGATGATAGAAATGGAAAACTTGACTCCAAGAGTGATGAAGGAATTGTTCTAGGGTATTCTACCAAGAGAAAAGCTTATAAATGTCTAAACAAAGCTTCTAACAAAATTATTGAAAGTGTAAATGTAAAGATAGATGAATTTGTAGAGAATAATGAATAGGAAAGCACTAAAGAACTAGAGGACTACAATAAGTTCACTTATAATGAGGATCCTGACACACTACCCTACCAAAAATGTAGAGCTCCTGAGAAATAGTGCTTAATTCCATAACAACAGAATGTTGCAACCGACGGTCTGGCTACAATTACCAACGGTCAGGATAATGATCAAAATAATGTGCAAGGTGATGAAGAACATAATGAAGGACAAAAAAATGATCAAGCTGATAGACAAAGAGTTGTGCTTGTACTTGCAAGATATGTGAGAAACAACCATCCATAGATCTAGATCATAGGAGATAAGAAAGCTGCTACAAGAACAAGAAGTAAGTCTCTAAACTCAAGCTGTCTAATTTGTGAGTTTGAGCCAAAATCTGTCAATGTTGTACTTGATAATGAAGAATGGATAAGTGCTATGAATGATGAGATTGAGTGGATTGAGAAAAAAAAAACAATGTCACTTGTGCCAAGACCAGATGACAAGAATGTCATCGGTTCAAAATGGATATTCAGGAATAAGCTAAATGAGAATGGAGAAGTCACAAGAAATAAAGCAATACTAGTATGTAAGGGGTATGCACAAGAGGAAGGTATTGACTATGGAGAAACCTTTGCACCCATTTCTAGGATAGAAGGTGTAAGAATACTACTTACTTATGCTGCATATAAAGTATTCAAGGTATATCAAATGGATGTCAAGTCTGCATTCCTGAATGGAATACTTGAAGAAGAGGTATACATTGAGCAACCAAAAGGGTTTGTCGATCCAGACAAGAGAAACATGCTATGTAGACTCCACAAAGCCTTGTATGGATTAAAATAAGCTCCTAGAGCCTGGTATGAATGACTTCATTACTATCTTATAAGTATTGGATTTTTAAGGACTAGTGAAAATAGTAATCTTTATTTGAAGGAAGATACTGATACTAACACTTTGATTGCTAAAACATTTGTTGATGACATCATATTTGGAAGCAATGATATGTTATGAAAATAATTTTCTAATGAGATGAGCAAAGATTTTGAGATTTCTATGTTTGGAGAGATCAAGTTTTTTCTTGGTCTACAGATCATTCAACAAAGTGAAGGTATTTTCAATACACAGTCAAAATACATCAAAGAGGTCCTAAAAATATTCAAGATGGAAGAATCCAAACCAGTTGGAACACCAATGGCTACTGGATGTAAGTTAACAAAGGAGGAAAAGACATCAGAGGTAAATCAGACTTTGTATAGATCAATGATTGGAAAACTCATGTATGTTGTACACACTAGACCAGATATTGCACATACAGTAGGAATAGTTGCTAGATTTTCTGCTAACCCAAGGGAATCACATATGACTAATGTGAAAAGGATTTTAAGATATCTAAAGAATACCGAGGAATATGGGTTATGGTATAGAAGAGAAGGAAAATTTGAACTTAAGGTGTTTACTGACATTGATTGGGCTGGAAATCTTGATGACCGGAAGAGCACAACTGGAGGAGAATTCTTTATGGGTGACAGACTTGTCACATGGATAAGCAAGAAGAAAGGATGCATCTCTCAGTCTACTACAGAAGTAGAGTATGTTGCTACCGCTGAAAATTGCTCAAATATCGCTTGGATCAAATAGTTGTTGGAAGGTATGCTTATGAAGATCTTAGAACCAGTGATTATCTATTGTGATAACACCAGTGCAATAAACATTTCCAAGAATCCAGTCATGCATGCTAAGACTAAACACATTGCAATCAAGAATCATTATTTGAGAGAACAAGTTCAAGAAAAGGAAGTGACACTTGAGTATGTGCAATCCAAAGAACAATTAGTTGATATCTTCACCAAGCCACTGCCCAAGGATATATTCAAATACTTGAGAAAGAGACTAGGGGTCAAACCCTTGTCTACCAGTCAGTAAAATGACTGAAGCCTACATCAGCCTACGTACTATAAGAATATCAGCAATGTTGATGCAAGCATAGAGATGAAATTCAAAGCTACATCTATATACAAACAAGTATATATCTTCACCGAGCACCAGAGCATATTGTTGTATTGCTTATGGATACGGGAAATTCAAGGAATATATTATGGATGGAGAAAAATGATTGTTTCACATGAATGTCAGATATTAGTAAAATATTTATTTAGCATTGTTGTCAAAGGGAGAGAAATTTTCCATATTATCAGATCTTTCTGGAAAGGGAAAGAGATTATCCATTACTCCACCAGGGAGAGATTATATCCTTAGGGAGAGAAATTGTATGAAAAGATTACACAAAGGGAGAGTTGCTGACAAGAGAAAAAGACATCAAAAGAGAAGAATAGTCAAGGGAGAGAAATTGGCACAAGGAGAGGACACAACACATCAGAAGACAGAGAGCTGCAAGAATAAAATCTAAGCTAAAATAGAGCTTACCAATGGTCAGACATTTTTATCGATTATTAGAACAAAAAGATTGGTAGTTGATGAATCTCAACTGTTGTATTTCATATTGTATTAGAAATAGTATAGTATGGTAATATAGTATGTTTCCATCAATGCCAAAGGGAGAGATTGATGACATGTAACTGATTGAATGTTTGACAATGTTAAGTTGAAGATAATGCAAGGCATTAAATCAATTAATGTATTGTATTATCATTGATGTAAACTTGATATCATATGTATGGTCATGTACATAATTCCAAAGACTTCAGAGAATCAAAGGAACCAAGGATATGCTATCAGTAATGCATACAAATCAAGTATTCACTAAGTGACAAACAACACCGACGGAGTGCACCCGATGGACAAAGAAAAATAACCTAGTCATAGTGATACCTAACAAGGAAATGCAGCGCACTACCGATGAGCAGAGTCACAGTTTTTCCCGATGAGAAAATAAAAGAGTAACCCGACGGAAGAAAATATAGTCTTTCCCGATGGATGGAGATCACAAAGCTAACTGGAGTCTTGCTGATGGAACTATCAGTTGTCACTGACAACTAACTGCAAAGGTGACCGATGGAACAGAGAGCTCAGAAAACAAAAAAAATATCTAGCTGGCAGAGCTAAATATAGACTTAACTGGTTGTCTACTTTGTTTTATTCGACTAGAGATAAGTGATTGATTTAAAGTTGTTTTGTACAGTTGGAAAGAAGATATCTATGAGACAAATTAGGAGTTACTCTTTAAATCTAATTGGCTAGATTGTTTTTCACGCCAAGAATCAAGAATCAATAAACAATGAATATTATGTCTATATAAGAGATAAGCTTAATTCATTTATAAATGGTATTAAGGGGAGTGAATAAAAAGAGGATACTGAAGAAAAACTTCATGCAGTGCTGATCAAACAAGCTGAAGGAAGAGCTAAGGAATTCTGCAGACATCAACGAATAGTGAGAACAACATCACAGAGCTCAAAGTATGGAGCACAAAGGATTGAATTGATACATTGATCAGAGAGGTAATGTACTTAAATAGATCTGAAAATCTGCAATTCAAAGTTGCAATATGAATAGGTCATAATGTTTTAGTTTAACCATTGAAGCATCAAGTCTCTTAACCGAGCAAGACTTAATAGTCTTCTATATATTGAGGTACATCTCAAGGAGTGCCAAAAAGGTTGATTCATAAAAGTAGCATTGGATATGCCCGATGCCTATTGACAGTCTAAGAGAGAGGCTAATTCAAGGATGACAACTTTAGATGCTCGATACTAAGTGACAACCTCTATGTATAAAATCCTCTAACAAGGTCACACCTAATAGTGTGTTTGTAACCTTTAACAAGGTTGGCTCTTAATAGGGCTCACTTCAAAAGAGTGAAAAATTGGGGTACTGGTGCCAGTGGTTTTTCCCTTAGCAAGGTTTCCATGTTAAAATCCATGTGTTATGTGTGTATGATTCATTTCTTTACTATTTTGTGTCTTACATAATTCATTCTGGATATATCGATATACTCTACTTATTTACTAAGTTTTAGTAAATAGTTATGCTGCTTATCGGTAATCAAGAAAGAATAAGGAATGACAGAGAAAACCGACATACATTTAATCATTATTAGTATTTCATGGCATGCATCTTGTAGGGACATAATAATCTGAGGTTTATTGATTGGTGGTTAAAGTTTGAAGGATAAATTTTTTAGGCCACTGATTCACCCCCCCCCTCTTAGTTATTACTAACACCATTGCTATCTCATTTTTTTTGCTGAGGCACTCGGTAAAGGCTTTGAAGATGAAACCTCTTGTGCCTTCTACTTGGGGTTCACTTGTTGATTAGTTGAAGACGTCTCTTCACCAACCTTGGTTGTTTCAGTAGATTTCTCTTTTGTTTTCTTCCATTGTTCATCTATCTTTGCTTCTTCACTCTTTTCCTTCTTCTTGTCCTCTTCAACTTGTTGTTCTTCTTCTTTATTCTAATTAGTAGACTTATCTTGCTAATCATCGGTTGAAACTTGATCTGTAGTTGTATCTTTGGGTTCATCTGTTGCATCTTTTGTTTCAGCATCACCCTTGTCTTTGGGTATTCTTGTATCTACTGCATTAGATTCTTCAGTTCCTTATAGAAGATTGATTGCCTTCATCAATACTGGCATATTATTCTGTGTGCCCACTTGTGCTGCATCTAGAGTTGCAGGGATAACTTTAAGAAACCCCCCCTCCCAAAAAGTATAAAATTGTGGCGAATCACATTTCTTTTTTAGGGAAAATTTTTAATATTAATGGCGAATTGTGGTTCAAATTATAGATATTTGGTGGTGAATTTTTTAATATCGTATACAATTTCTACAAAAAAATGGCGAAAACAAATGATTTTAATAGGAAAATTATTAATATA
>MU227912.1:2432430-2446625 GCA_018584345.1 Thuja plicata
TGTCGTGGCGAATGTATTTCAAAAATACATATAAACTTGGCGATTTAAGGGAATAGTTGTATAGTTGGTATGGCGATTTAATAATTGGAAATAACTATTAAAGTTTCATTCTCCAAAGTTTTCATTCCCAAAGGATGACACGTGTGATGTTTCCAGAGAGAGTTTTCAGTAAAGGAGTTATGTGACCACATTTCTTCTGAAATGCACCTTCGACCGTTCATCTCTCTTAATCCAATGGTTCTGATTTGATGTTGAAGTTGCATCGGGTCCCACCTCTATGACATCACAGACTCACACGTCCGTTGGATTATAACATATCAATGGCCAAAGATGAATTTTGGGCCTACTGTTGGTCTTCAAAATGTTGACATCTCCAACAAACTAAGGCTGCAATAAAATTTTACTTGAATAATTATAAGATACTAAGGACTCGTAGTCTTTCCGGTTCGCTACCGATCGCAATTGTTAGCTCAAAATCAATTGATTTTTTGTACTCCTAAATCTCTTGAAACTATCCTTATATACAAATGCTTATTTTGAATTTTGGTGAAAGGGGACGACATTTTCATATGATAACAACTAATATTTGGTGAACCCCGCGTAATTCCAAGTAATTGACTAGGCAAATAGGGCGGGAATTTGGGACACGGTGAATTACGATGCATGGTGAATTGGGTCCTAGTGCAAATAAAATTTTAACTTGGGATAATGGGACTTTGGTGAATGGCGATACTTGATAAATACCCCTTCCTTAATCCCGTGGTCAATAATAGTAAATATACAATAGATAAATGGGTAAACAACCCCACTACCATAGTGAAATTACATGCACATAGTGGCGAACAACCCGACCAATTAATGTGTTTTTTAAAAAATTTGGGCGAACCGGTCAAACAGTAAACTATGCATTTTTTTGCCAAATTCTATACGCCCGACGGGACATATTCACCAATTGGTGAAGAATCGCCACTAAAAAAATCCCTGTAGAGTTGTGTCCTGCTCATCGGTTTGAGCTTGTTGAGCAGTGACATCTTCATCTTTTTGTATTTGATCTGCAGGGTCCAGTCCTATGATGTCAATAATGGAAGTGTCTGGTCATATCTCATCAGCAACATCCATGTCCTTATTTCCCTATGTCTTCAATTCTTGTTTCTTGTTTTGATCTTTAAGCGATATGAAAATGACATCATCTTCTTTTTGTGGATCTTTATCAGAATCATAGTGAGTGATGTCTTGAATGTCAAGATCATCCATGACTTTATCTAAGTCAATGGGATCAATATTATCTACATTATCACAAGCAGTGTGCTTAGGAATCACTTTATCTTTCTGCTCCTCTACATGAGGTGTGTCGGTGAGAAGTAATTGATTCTCACAACTTGTTGATTCTATAGGTAGATCTAGGATTTGTCTCCATTTAGCATCTGTCATGCTGTCTAGCTCTATAAATTTATCCTGTAGCACTTTGAAAGCTCTTATCTTTGCCAAAAATTTATTAGAATGCTTTTTCATTATCTCTTTTATCTCTTCCATTTTTAATTCAGGAGGCATGAGTGTGACAAGTACCCTCCCCTTGCTTCCTTTCTTTGTGCAAAGCATAAGACCATTGTTGTGAAATTCTATCACCCAGTTCTTTGGGTATTTTGTGAACAAACTCATCTGGTACATATTTGTACTTGACCATAGCCTTGATTATTGCATCTTGTATTTTATGTTGGTCCTCTGGCTCTAGTTTAGCCCACTGTCTAATTTTTCTATCAGTCATGGTACCGGTTGTAGCAATTGAATCAACAATTTCATCCATTGTTCTAGGGGCTGAGCTTTTCTTATCTACATCAAGCTCATCATATTTTGAATCTTCTATGTCAGCTTTGGTCCTGACCAGTCTTTTCCTCCTTTTGGTAGGTGTTTGTTTCTCTGTTTGCTTCTTAGTTTTCTGCTTCCTCTTATAGGTCCTCACTTGACCTTTCTTGAGAGGTGTAGTAGCTTTTATAGTTTGGCTCCTTGTCCCTTAAGCCATTGTGGTCCTTGGTTTCTTGGTTGTAAGTGGAGGCATATCAAATTTAGTGGCCTTAGAATATGATTCTTGCCCATCTTGCTCTTCACCAATGGTACCTTGTTCCTCAGTTTCCTCTTTTTGTTCTTTCTCCTCCTCATTAACAGATAGCATTTTCTCAAGATTCTTCACCATCTTGTTTTTCTTGTTGACAGTCTTCTTGATTACGAGGCCTGATATTATCTTAGACTTTGCCTCTTCATATGTACCAAATCTTGGTTGTTTACTGTCAAGTGGTTCATTCATCAATGCATCAATTGCATTTGTTTCTTGATCTATGTCAATCTCATAGTCAAGAGGTGCTAACCAGGCTATCCTTGGTACAATTGGTTTAATGTGAGTGATATTTGAATGCACCATGAAACATATTTCATCCCTATTCTTTTCAATCAACTATTAAGGGATCCTCACTCTCTCCATCATCTTTTCCTTGAAGTCAAGGAAGTATTCAGTCATCACTGAATCAAAGATGTCACATAGTGACTTGATAAGGTCAATAATCTCCAATGTGACTGGTTTGGTAGTGTCCCATTTCACTTTTCCAACTGAAGGAAACTATTCTTGAAAATAAAAGAATATACACATGATATGTGAGTCGAACTTACATGTGTTTGTCTTTCCAAACCTGATTGTTTTCATATTCTCGTCAAGTTGCTTCTACATGATCTCACATAGATCCATTTGTATTCCTTTTGTTACTATCTTGTAATTTGTGCTTACTGCTATTGATGCTATGTTGTTTATCTTTCTCGCTTGGAAGATTTTGTAACCTATCACACATGCACCGAACCTCAGTTCTTCATCGGTGATGGTGTTCACCTTAAGTCCTCTGTTATCCCACACAACATTGGTGAGTTTTTCAACTTTTGGTTGAGAGGGATGCTTATGTGCCTTAGGTTTTTCAATAATAGGGTAACCTGTTATAGCATGTAACACATCCTTTGTGATTTGCTTGGTTTCATCCAACCATAACTTCTGGTCATGCATTCTTCTTAGAACTAACCTAATCCAGTCGATTTTGAAAACCCTCGATAAATATAGGGAATTTGTTATCCCTTTTACCTGTAAGTGTTTGTGCTCCTCCTTCAGGTTCCCTTGTGCATCACACAGCTTCTTGTAAGCTTGATCTATCTCTAGATCACCTATCTCAGTGATCTTGCAGTGAATGTAAGACCTTACATCTTCTATCAACAAAACCCTAGGTGGAATTTTGAAAAATACACCAGAATCTCTGGGCATATCTTGTATTTAGGTTCCACACAAGTTTTTTTCTTTATCAAATTAATGACATTCTTCTTATCATTCTTCAATTTTACTATTCTTGAAGTGATTGCCATTGTGTTTCAAATTTAGGGCTTTTTCAAAAATAACAACAGAGTTCTTCGGTGCACTCAGTACTTACTTCGATCCATGTGGCTGGTGAGTGAACAGTTTGGAGTGTGTTGGATTGAGTCAAGGTCACTCTGTTATCTACTCTTTTTCACTCTATTTTCTCTCTGCTCTTTCTTCTCAAATCACGTGTGAGAAATGAAGTGCATCCATCGAGTATTTGTAGAATTTTGCCCAAAGTTTGTTATAAATGCTCAACAACTCGTTGGGTGAAGATGAAGTTTGTCAGGAAGACACACAAATAACATTCTCAGTGTTGAAAGGATGCTCAGGATGGCTGTTAAGATTTTTTCTTTTACCGATGGATCTTGGCGTTGTGTCAAGACAATATTATAACTTTGCTTCCTTACCGACAGGTGTCAGGTTACATTAGTGACTTAGCATTTTTATGTGTTAACCGACAATTCTTGGTAAGTGTAGACGACTCATCCTTATATGTTCACAAATGATTTTTATTATGTGTTTATTGATGGGGTTGATTTCTCAGAATTGTAACATGTAACATAATATGCATCTTTATTCATGTAAATTTTGACTATCTATCAATTTGTATAATGGAACTGATGCAAAATATGACTTGGTGTTGTACAGTTCCATACTTACTTGTTCATCTTTAGGTGGGGGTGGTGATGTCACCAAATCCATGGGATGAGGTGTCACCTTCTACATTTCTTGGTCCAGATTCCTCTTTATTTGAAGCTTTCCTCCACATTTTCTTTTCCATTTTCTTGATGTCTTCAACAGTGTTACCATTTGAAAAAGTGGTGGTTTTTGTTATTCAGTCTCTGCATTCCTTCTTTAGATCTCCAACCTTATGACAGTGTAAACATGCCATTCCTAGGTTGGTCCAACCTCTAGACCTTTTGGTCCATGTTCTCATGCAGTTTTCAGCTATGTGACCATATCTACCACATGTTGTGTAGTTTATCCATGTATTGTAGTCCCAAACATATGAATTACCAACTCTTCTCGGTTTATATGCATTTTCTTCATTTTTGGGTTTCCATTCTTCAATTTTCTTCTTCCTTCATTCCAGAGATGTGTGCCCATGCATTTTGTAGGTGGGACAATACTTGTCCATATAGGCTTCCTTCTTTGGTTCTTTCACCTTTGATTTATATTCATATGCTTTATGTCCTTTCTTGCTGCAATTATAACGATGTCCAATGAATGTAAATGTGGATTTAGGAATACCTTTTTCTTTGCTCCTGTAGACATTTGAAGTGTGGCCTTGCTTTCCATAGTGATTGCATGTCAGCTTCCTTGGTCTAGGATTGATGTAGGCATCTTTTGGATTAGATTCATTTGATGACTCTCCATGCTCCGTGTACCCTAGTCCAGTGTTGGTGTTGGGTCTTCTTTGTGCATTCAAGAATTCATCCATCCTTTTTGTACTCTCTTCAGCTCTCTTAATCATGTCACTATATTGTTGTTGAATTCTAGCCTCATGCTTTAGTTTTTCATTCTCTTCTCTTAGTTCACCAATAATATATATTCTTTCAATGAGTTTCACATTCATTCTATTTTCTTCTTGATTCATAAGAGTAATCTGATTAGTTACCTCATGGTGATGCTCTATAAGTCTTTGTATCTCAGACTCCTTTTCTTGGAGCTTGTCTGTGATCTTTCTTCTATCATCAATAGCTAGTGTTCTTTCTTGTTCAGGTTGCCTTGCATTGTTCATCACATCGATCATTCTTACCATCTGTGTCTCTTGACCGATTTGTAGAGATTTGACTTGTCCAGCCAAATGTAGATTGATCTCAGTTAGGTTTGTGATGCTTTCTTCTAATGTATCTGATGCCTTGCTTTTATTTGATCCTAAGGACTCAAATAAATCTGGAACCTCATCCTCTTCCTCATGATAATCTGTCTCATTATAGTGAGAAGCTATATTATTTCTTTCATCCAATAGTTGTCTCATACTGATTCTAGCTTCTTTATACTGTTCATAGAACATCTGAATTTCAAGCTTTTTATTCTTAATATTTTTATCAAGTTTGTACTTCTCCATTGTATGATCTTTTCTCTTAATCCTTTAATATTTCCAAGAAGATACTCAGCTCTGATACCAATTGTTGGGATTAACGGGAAGTAGTACTGAGAGGGGAGGGGTGAATCAGTACCTCTAAAATTTTTAACACTTTTCACCTTTCATCATTAGTAATCAAACTTTATTGTATTACTGACCATATCTAATGTTCTTTCTTATGAATGTAGTATTAATTAATAAACTTAATTGTATGTAACATTCATAGAAATGTTAATGAAATTAATAGACGCATAACACAAGATATGATATTGCAGAAAACTCCTATTAGGAAGTAAAAACTATGGTGGGGATGGCACCCACAAAACTTCACTATCTGTAGAATGGATGGGAGCCAGTAAAGGCTTACAATTGATCACTTCTAATGATCTACCCTATTAGGAGTATTAATGTGGAGACCTGTTAGGATCTACTTTGTTAAGAGATTTTAGCAACACTAATAAAGTGTGCACTCAGTTAAGAGATTTAAAATAGGACTGTTAAGTCCACCTTCCTTGAAAGGATTTCTTAAGTGTACCCCACTTGTTAGAATGTGTACAATATGTTTAACCTGACTGTATGCAATCTATAATTTCTGATTACAGATCCATTAAATATTTCAGTATATGAATATCACCTATAGTGATTGATTAATACCTTTTCCTGCTTGCCGGTAGCCTGTGTTCTGTTCTTGACAACTGAATTGATCTTTTTCTATGCTTCTGCATGAATTCTCTTGTTTGATCTTTAGATTCTCTTAGTGGCTAAAATCATCATCGAAAAACATGTTCACAATTGATTGAGCATCTATTTATACAAGTATTTGACCTATTCTAGAATCACACATTACAATGTTAACTCTAGATCCAAGGTATACAACTTGACCTTGATCCTTTAGTTTGCATGTTTTAAAATAGTTAAACTGATAAAAACAATAATAAATACATTTCTTTTCTCTCACAAAGTAGATTTAAAACAAATCAAGAAGCTAAATATAAGAATTTAGTGATTTTTTTGACGTGGAAAGTCAGATCCACTTTTTGCGGGATGTAACTGACTGTCAACTCTTGATCGTCAGTGTGAATTGAAAGTTTGTTGATGTTCCTTCATTGAACTCATTGTCAGGTTCCCTTCATCTGTTGGGTTCCACTCTTGACTATTTCATCGGGTTGCACTGTTAGTTACTCGTTAGGTTCCTTTGTCCTTTTTGTCATCGGGTGACACTAAATAGTGTTTGTTGGGATGCTTTGTACTTGGTAGTATCAGTAACCTTGGCGTCCGATAGTGTTGTGCCCTATCTGTCGGTGTAGCATAAACTAATCATGTTTATCATGTTTTTCCTTGCATATACTAATGGAAAAATATAATGTCTTCAGAAGTAATGACCAAAGATCCCAAGGGGAATCCAAGCTAACAGAGAAAAGTGGGGATTCTAGTAGAAGAGGCAGCTATAGAGGAAAGGGATCTAGCAATAATAATAGAGGAAGGTTAGGAGGATCAGGGAGAGGATCCTACTTCTCCACCATGAGATTCTACAACTCTCATCAAGTTGGGAACCCTTCGTATAGATTCCCTAAGAAAGATTCTTCATCCCAAGGAGGAGATATATGAATCAATTATGTGCAAGAGGACACTGCTAGTGTTAAATCACTAGAGGTGAGATTAGACTCAGAGGTTGGAGAGAACCTCATGATTATAATGGTTTTGATAATAGAACCAGTGAAGGAGGATCCAAGTCAAAGAAGATCCTTATTTAGGATAAATTCAAAAATAACAAGTAAAGTGTGCAAATTTGTTGTGGATTCAAGGTCCAAAGATAATATAGTTTCAGAGGAGGCAGTAAGAAAGTTGAAGTTGCGGAGAATTCTACATAGTAATTCTTATAGGGTTACTTGTCTTAACAAAGGTAAACATGTTTTGGTGAATGAAAAGAATTGGGTGGAGTTTACCATAGGAGGATACAAATAAAACATTTTATGTGACATATTACCAATGGATGCATGCCACCTACTATTAGGTAGGTCATGGAAATATGATAGAAAGGCAGTCCATCGTAGAGAAAAGAACTCATACTCTTTCCAAAAAGATGGATTTACCTACAAGATATAGTCAATAGGAGAAAGAGAATAGGGTAAGACAAAAGGCCCTAATGTGTTGTTAGTTGGTGAAAATAAGTTCTTGCATACTCTCAAAGAGGGAGAAGGAGTTGGGTTTCAAATGATAGCACAACCTAAAGAAAACAAGAAAGATAAGACAATGGACATACCTACAGAGGTACAAGCTTTGGTGAATTAGTTTAAGGACATTATCAGTGTTGGAACCCCTGCAACTTTACCACCACAAAGAGAAATTAGTCATTAGATAAACCTCATTCTAGGGGATTCTTTGCCAAACAAATCTCCCTACAAGATGACTATTGAGAAAAACAAACAAGTGGCTAAACAAGTGCAAGAACGTCTTGACAATGGACTAATAAAGAAGAGTATAAGCCCATGTGCAGTTCCAACAGTGCTAGCAGCCAAAAAGGAGGAACATGGAGGTTATGTAAAGGCTCCAAATCCATCAATAGAAATACAATGAGGTATAGGTTCCCTATACCCATAATTGAAGACCTTATGGATTGTTTAGGGGGTGCACAATACTTCACCAAGATAGACCTCACGAGTGGTTATTGCCATATAAGAATAGAGGGAGATGAGTGGAAGACAACATTCAAAACCACTGAAGGCCTCTATGAATGGATTGTCATGTCATTTGGACTCACCAATGCTCCTAGAACATTCATGAGACTCATGAATGAAGTTCTCAAGGATTTAATTGGTAAATTTGTAGTTGTTTACTTAGATGATATCTTGATATTTAGAAAAAATAAAGAAGATCATCTTAAGCATTTATAAATTGTACTTAAAAAGTTGCAAGAGGAACAACTAACCATAAATTTGGAGAAATGTGAGTTTATGAAGCAAAAGCTTGTGTACCTTGGCTTTGTGATATCCAAAGGTGATTTGAAGATGGATGCATCAAAGGTTGAATCAATCTTAAACTAGCTCAATTCTATAGGAAAGTCATAAGGGGTTTTAGTGCAATTTGTGCTCCTATATTGGATACAATTAAGGGTGGTATGAAAGCTAAGTTTCAATTGGAAATAGAATCTAATAAGGGATTTGAAGTTCTAAAATAGAAGGTAGCCACACAACCTGTACTAGTCCTTACTATTTTTCAAAAACTCTTTACCATAGAGTGTGATGCAAGTAACATTGTAGTGGGGGAAGTTTTGAGTCAAGACAATAAATGAGTGGAATTTTATAGTGAAAATATTAATGAATCTAAGAAGAGGTACTCATCCTATGACCTAGAGTTGTATGCATTTGTCCAAGAACTTAGGAAGTGGAGGCACTATCTATTACATAAAGATTTTTTGGTCTATAATGATAACCAAGCCTTAATTTTTCTTAATTCCAAAGACAAGTTGAGTCATAGGAACATAAAATGGGTGGAATATTTGTAGTTTTATACCTTTAAAATAAAGAATCAGAAGGGACAGTTTAAAAAGATAGTTGATACCTTAAGTAGAAGGCTACTCACAGTCCAAGAAGTTCAGTTGAAGAGCATAAGAGTGGAGAGTTTCAAATATCTCTACAAAGAGGATGAAGATTTTTGGGGTGCCTATAGGGTATGTCAGGATTTCAACAACCACTTTCACAGTGAATATGTAGATTTTACTTTGTAGAATGGGCTTTTGTTTAAAGGTGGACAGTTATGTGTACCAAGGGGGTTAAAGAGAGAGAATTTGATGCAAGAAAAGAAAAATGGAAGCTTAATTGGAAAATTTGGATTGAACAAGACTCTAGAGGTTGTTCAAATGTTTTACTATTGGCCCAAGATGCATAAGGACATAAGGAGGTATGTGAGCAGTGCACTATCTATCAGAGAGCCAAGGGAACATCCTCAAATTCTAGTCTTTACCAAGCATTTTCAATTCCCAATAGTGGTGTAGGGAACCAAATCTATATCTGTCATTTTCTTCCCTAGGATGGATTAGGATCCTTTGGGATTAGTTGAATAATGTAATAAGCCTACTGTGAGATATTTTGGATCCTTGGTGCATTTATAAACCAGGATGCCAAAATGACCAAATGGACATAAATTTGTGTTTTCTAGGTTATTCACTAGGTATTAGGTCATTACAACATGTTTTTAGGTCAACTGAGGCATTACATAAGCCTAATGTGCAAAATGTTGCAAATTGACAAAATTGTCAAAAATGTTGTTTGACAACATTGACAACTTTTTAAAAAGTTGCTCGGTATGATTGAAAAGTTGCAATTTTGGTTCATAACAATTTTAATTATAGTTATGACCATTGCAAATAGTATTTAAACTTGTTTGAATCCCATCCATGGGTTTGCAATGGATGTACAGACTTTTGGAGGAAAAAACAAATAAGAAATTCAGTTATTTTGGGTACAGTCACTATTGTTTTCATTTTGCAGATTCTATACGGATTGGTACAGATGAAAAACTTGTTGATTTTGATTGTTTATTGTTCTATCAAAACTTTTCCTTTGGTTTGGGGTGAATTGGTGTGAGAAACTGAATTTACAAAGTTCATTGGTTCTATAAACCCCAGAAACTTAGGGTATTTTGGTTATGGGACCCTAACTTGATTTCCTACTATGTAAAAGGTGGCCCTTTGGTAAATGCAATTTAGGGGAGGCATCTTAGTGATTCCAGAGGCCCAAAAGTAGAGGAATCCATTTGAGGGGTTTACCACCAAGCCCTAGGTCAAATATCTCTATGTATTTGACCAGGAGAATAGGGGAAAGAGTGGATAACTAGTCTCAGAGATTGAAGATACTTTAGGAATGGTTGGGATCAACCATTTAGAGGTCACGAAAGATTACTAAGGGGTTGAGTTGTTTTCATCCACCCATATTCATACCATTTCTTTGTATTCCAAGCCTGGTCTGACCAATTAGGCCTGTGGACAGAGTGAGAGTTGATGATGTAGGAGTGAAGTCAGAATTCCATCTCTTGGGGTTTGAAGGATAAGGCAAAAGGGTATCCTAAAAGGTAAGGATATTACCAAGCCCTTTGAAGAAGTTGGAAGTTATCCACTAAAAATAGTGTATAAAAGGCTACAAGGAAGATTGTCCTAGATTGAGTAGGATAGGTTGTGGGTGTTTAGGAACTCTACAAGTGAGTGATTCCTAAAGCCCAAATTGGATCTAAGTTGTGAGGAGTCCCTAGGAGTCAGGTAGAGTTGTGGCAAGGTAAGTCCACTTAAGAGAGGAGGTATAGACCCTCTAGAAGTTATTGGATCAAGGAGGAGGCTTAAGGAATGGATTGGAGGTTCTTCTAGGCAAAGAAGACTAATCAGGGTTTTGTGGATGCTTGCTCTGCATCAAGTGGTATCAGAGCCAATAAGAACCTGATTAGAAAGAAGAATTCAAGAAAAAATATCTGAAAATGAAGATAAAGAGAGGGAGATCCCTCTGAGAATAACCAATGCTGAGTTGGCCAAATTGGTCAAGGAACAAATGATAGAAAGAAAGGCAGTGAGAGAAGAGAACAAAGCCATGAAGAGAGAGTTGGATAAACTGAGAGGGAAAGTAGACAGAGGAGTAAAAGAAGACTCTAAATAAGAATAATAAGGTGAAGAGGAAGAGACTCTACTAGATAGATAAGCACTAACTGCAGATTAGAGATCCATTTTTGAAGCCCTTGAGAAGTTAGGGAGAAAAGACACCAGGACTGACCTCCCTGTGATTTGTGGCAAATTAAATCTAGAAGAATGTGTAGATTGGATTGAAGCCCTAAAAAATCACTTTCAATGTGATAGGGTACCTAAGAACCAAAAAGTGATAATTGCAAAGTAAAAAATGAAGGGCTCGGCCCCTAATTGGTGGAACTTTCTTTAGAATGAGAGACTTGATGAAGGGAAGGAACAAATAGCCACCTGGAGGAGAATGAAGACAAAGATCAAGAAGAAAATCATACCTTAAGAATATGAAATCCTAATGTACCATAAGTTACAAGGTCTAAGGAAAAAAGACTTACATGTGAGTACATATACTGAGGAGTTTCACAAACTCACTTTGAGAGCCAAAGTTCCTGAGAATGAGAAGAAGA
Organism: Thuja plicata; assembly: GCA_018584345.1. Taxonomy (NCBI): domain Eukaryota; kingdom Viridiplantae; phylum Streptophyta; class Pinopsida; order Cupressales; family Cupressaceae; genus Thuja; species Thuja plicata. Next base: position 2,444,037 of record MU227912.1, read on the forward strand.
AGTTGGCTAGGTACTTGAATGGGCTCAAGTACTTTATAAGAGATGAGTTGGCTGTGTCCAACCCCAAGATAGTGCATCTATGCTATCAGATGACACTAAAGATAGAGGATAAACAAAGGAGGAAGATTGACTCCCAAATAGAGCAAGAGGTGGAAATTTTAGATGTAGAGGAAGGTTTGGTGGTAGAGGACTATCTAACAATTTTTTTGGAGAATCCAGTGGTCAAGAAAACTAGGAAGGGGAGACAAACTCTAGAGGAGGATTCAAAGGAAGGAGACCCAATGGGAGAGGAAGATTTGGAGGAAGAACACCAGGAGTATTAACTGGCAGATGTTTTACTTGCAATCAGATAGGACACCAGTCCTCTAGATGTCTAGAGAAGAATGGAAGGAATAACCAAGGTAGAGAAAGGAGAGTCCACCTTGCTCAAGAAGAAGACACACAAAGTGTGCAAGAGCCAAGAGGGAATGCAGATACAGAAGAAGGAGAATGTTTGATGTTCAAAAGGACTCTATTGAAGACAATTGTAGACAAAGAACCACATCAGAGAAAGACTCTCTTTAGAACAACATGCAAGGTGAAAGGTAAAGTGTGTAAGGTAATAGTATATTTTGGTTCAATAGATAATCTAGCATCCATAGAAATGGTTAGAAATCTTGGTTTGAAGAAGTTACCTCATCCTAACCCCTATAAGGTCTCATGGTTAAACAAAGAGCAACAAGCTCTTGTAAATGAACAAGTTTATGTGGAGTTTCAGGTACGAGACTAAAAAGACAAGATTTGTGTGATGTTACAGAAATGAATGCCTGCCACCTATTATTGGGAAGGCCTTGGTATTTCGATGTGAACTCAAGACATGATGGGAGAATCAATGTTTATGTGTTTACCAAGGATGGAAGGGAGTATACAATGAGACCCTTACCAGATGATGGGAAAGAAACACACCGAGTGACTAGTGTGTTAGTTGTAGGAGAAAAGGATTTTTTGAAGACTCTTAAGGGAAAATACACCCCTTGTTTTTCCATTGTGGTAAAACCAAGAAGAGAAGAAAATAAGGTAGAAAGAGAAAAGAAACAAGAGAAGACATAAGGACCCAAGGAAGTACAATTTTTTTTGAAGATGTACAAGGAGATCATTGTAGACAGTACCACAGATACACTTCCACCAGTCAGAGATGTAAGCCACTATATTGTTCTTATAATAGGGCCCACATTTCCTAATAAGGCTGCATATAAATTGACACCAAATCATAATGAGGAGTTGGCTAGACAAGTTGAAGAATTGCTTAAGAAAGGATTCATTAGAAGGAGCATTAGTCATTTTGCAGTCCATGTACTATTGGCTCCAAAGAAAGAGGGTACATGGAGGCTATGTACCGACTCTAGGGCCATAAACAAGATCACTATTAGATACATATTCCCTATGCATAGAATGGAGGAATTAATGGATTTCCTAGGAGGGGCTAGATATTACTCCAAGTTGGATTTAAAGTGTGGGTACCATCAGATCCGAACTCGATAGGGGGATGAATGGAATACTGCATTCAAGACCAATGAAGGGCTTTATGAATGGTTGGTAATGTCCTTTGGCCTCTCAAATGCTCTAAGAACATTCATGAGGCTCATGAATGAAGTATTGAAATATTTTATTAATCATTTTGTGGTTGTATATTTAGATGACATATTGATTTTTAGTAAGAATAGAGAAGAACGACTAACCCACTTGGAGATGGTTATGGAAAGGCTCAAACAGGAAAAGTTAAAGGTCAATTTGGATAAATGTGTCTTCTTGCAAGAAGAGTTGGTGTTCCTTGGATTTTTCATCTCAAAGGGAAATCTCAAAATGGATCTAGAGAAGGTAGAATCCATACTCAATTGGCCCACACCAAGGATTACTAGTAAGGTAAAAAAATTTCATGGACTAGCCAGTTTTTATAGAAAGTTTATTAGGGGTTTTAGAAATATTGGTGCCCCTATCATTGACACAATCAAGGGTGAAAGAAAGTGTTGGAGATTTGATTCTGAACAATTGATTGATTGTATTTTTGTCATTGATGACAACATATAATACACAGTAGTACTTTTGTGTGTACTTATCAATATGATGACATGAAGACCAGCGTGGATAGATACATGCTGTTGACATGTTTACTATGCTATGTTCATACACGCGACCCAGATATGAAGTTTCAGTAAAGATATGTAATTCTGTTATTGACGGTTATAGTTCTGGAAGAATAATGGTTTAAGGCCGACGTATGTAATGTGTTGATTGAGTTACGCCTATCTTTAGGATATGCATGTGTATATTCATGATGAGTTATGAGTTTTTGATATTAATCTAAACGTGACAAACATATTTCAAGAATATTGCAAAGTTATGATTAATTTGGTGAAGCCGACTTAGTGAAGCAACGCGTCTATTCAGTTAGTACTTGCACGGTTGTAATTATGCATGTGCGGTTAGTAGAGCTGACAAGGATGTTAAGAAGAGTCATCCTACAGGTCCCATGATCTCATACTTGGTGTATGTACTTATAGAAGGTCATTTGTGATAAGAAGAGTTGTGAAAGCCAGAGATTGACAAGCA
>MU227912.1:2477982-2494610 GCA_018584345.1 Thuja plicata
AATTTAATTTAAATACTATCTCTTTTAATGTATTAAATCTTATTTAATACATTATCCCTCATTAATCCCCTTTAAATAAATTTTTAATTTATTTATTCCTTCACATGACCTAAATTCTACTAAACCATAATTAATCTAAATTAATTAGGATTAAGCTAATTTGAGCCTAGATCCTACCCTACCTCACATCACTCTCACCAAATAAACCTATTTATTAATTAACTAAGGTTAATTAAGCTAATTTTTTAATTCCTACAACAATTAGTCTTAATTATTTTCTCACACATGTGTGAGCAAATTTTCAAAAATTTGACTTTCCACATAATTCCTTATTTGGTGCCAACAAGGTTCTTACACCTATGATGACACCTTACACTTTCTAAAAGTGTCTCATTGGCCCAAAACTCTTACACCCTCTTACACCTTCTTACAAGATCCTTCACATGTGTACTTTAAGTACACTTTGACCTATCACATCCAAAGTTGCTCACACATGTGTGAGAAAAGTTGGCCTCTTGCATGGCTTATGTGTCCCTCATGTGGCACCTATGTGGATGCCACATGAGCTCCACCTCACCCAAGCCCTCTCTCTCTTCCAAAAACTCTATAAATAGAGGCCTTTTTCAAGAGCAAAGCATCTACATTTTATGCATTGTTATTATGTTGAAATAGCTCTAGAATTCTTAGTTTATATTCATGTTCTCATGCTTTTAGTTCATAATCTAGAAATCACATGCTAGGATAATGATGAATGAATCTTAGTTTCTTTTGATATTGCATATCATCTAGTATAGTATTTGCACTTCAATCTACATTTGATGAAAGCTTGAGACAAGTTCCTCATACTTATTCTTGAGCTCTTCATTGTTTCATTATCTTGCATTTTAGTTTGCATTGAAAGATCAAATGGTGGGATTTTGATATTGTGTTGGGAGAGCACACCCACACACCTCTCTAAGAGCAAATCAACAAGGCCTTGGGTGCCCTTGTTCAGCTCATCGGAGGTCATGGTGGAGTCTTCTTATTTTTAAGAGTATGCTTGTAGACATGTTAATGTAGCTTAAATAATTTATATCTTCTAATGTTTGCATGTCTGAGCATGCTCCCAACAGGTAGGTTTCCAACATAGATAAGAAGCAGTCGCTAGATTTAATGCATCTAGTGAGGTTTCATCCCTAAAGTCTATTAAGAAGGATATTGTCACTCAATTGACTGAATCTCTATGGGATAAATGTGTAATGAGAGTAAATGATATCAAACAACCTGATGTAAGGTTCGCACCAATAATTTGAGGATATAAAGTATACCACTCCAGCAAGGAAAATTCAATATCAAGTACCATCATTCACATTGCTTACATAATTGTAAATGAAAATGCTAAGTATGACATTTGTGAGGCATTTAGATACAGCTCTTGGAGAATTTGGCTAAAATCAAGAAGGATAAGAAGCAAATATTCAAGTATGGTTCACTAATTTTACATATTTTCTTCTACTTTATGCATTTCTTTCCTAGAATTGGCAACATCGCTTGGAAGAAAGTTGTATCGGTGGCAATTCAGATCAGAAATTATTATCTTTGCAAGATAATAAATTTTTGAGGAGCACAATGTGGGGATATTTTAAATATTTTTAGGAGGAAATGTGCAATGGGTATAGAATTCCAAGAGAGTTAGTTGAGAAATATGATGATACTATTTGTTTTATGGTGGAGATAGATGCCTTCTTGAAGAGAGAAGTGGTGCCAAGAACATCTTGGATTATGCCCATAGTATATGAAGTGGATCTTGATGTACTTGAAATTCATGTCAATAAATTTCTTAGTGAACTTGTTGATCATAATAAAGAAAGGTTTGGAACTTATGAAGATAAGAGTGACAAATTTCATAGTGAGCTACATGAGCCTACAAGGGATAGAAGGATTAGAAAAGAAGTTGAGATGGTAGGTGAAAGGATGGGATTTTTCAAGGAACAGATGAGATTAACAAGGAAGCAATATGAAGAGAAATAGAGAAAGAAGGAATTAGAGGAAGGTAATGTGATTACTATTGATATTGATGTTGATGAACCTAACACTTCCGCTCCAATTGCATCTTAATGAAAGGATAGACAAACAATGAGTTCAGTGCAAACATCATTAATTCATATAGAGAAGAAGCATACCCCTACAAGGAAATCATCTACACAAAGGAACACTCACACCAAAGGCCACTCAGTCACAATTAACCAAACCAAAGTATAAATCAGACCCTACAAGAAAAAGAGTGAAGTCAAAAGTCAAAAGGGTATACAAAGGATCAAAAGGGTATACAAAGGATCAAAAGAAGATGACAAGGATAGTGAGACAGACTCAGATGATGCTATTAGGGAATTGAAAGCAAAGGGATTTGTGGCTAAAAGAGTAGTACATTGAAAATCATCAAGAGAAGAACCAACAATAAGAATCCTAAAACTATCATTACTAGTAAGCCATATTTCACTATTAATGATGTGCTTAAGAATGTGACAACTTGTGGTATTTTGGTTCAGTTGAAGAAGTATTATAATAAATATGATGAGCAAGAGAGAAGAACACTTAAGGAAGGAGTTATTTTCTATTTGAAAAAATACACCAGAACCTTAGTGACAAAGGAGGAAATAAAAGGTATAATTATTGAGTTGAGGAGTCAAATCACACCTAAACTTGATATCTTACTCAATGATTTGAGAGAGGCAGAGACAACGAACACTTATCCAGATGCACCAACACTAAGGGTGGTGACACAAACTCAGATGATGCTAGCAGATGATGCTATTAGGGAATCAAGACATCTTACTCAATGATTTGAGAGAGGCAGAGACAACGAACACTTATCCCGATGCATGAACACTAAGGGTGGTGAGACAGAATTAGATGATGCTATTAGGGAATTGAAATCAAAGGGATTTGTGGCTAAAAGAGTAGTACATGGAAAATCATCAAGAGAAGAACCAACAATAAGAGTCCTAAAACTATCATTACTAGTAAGCCATATTTCACTATTAATGATGTGCTTAAGAATGTGACAACTCGTGGTATTTTGGTTCAGTTGAAGAAGTATTATAATAAATATGATGAGCAAGAGAGAAGAACACTTAAGGAAGGAGTTATTTTATATTTGAAAAAATACACCAGAACCTTAGTGACAAAGGAGGGGATAAAAGGTATAATTATTGAGTTGAGGAGTCAAATCACACCTAAACTTGACATCTTACTCAATGATTTGAGAGAGGCAGAGACAACGAACACTTATCCAAATGCACCTGGCCTAGTTGAAGCACATAAGTTGGCCTATGCCATTTGTAGATAGATTGAGTTTGCAGAGAGAATGAAGAAGAGTTGGGACTCAAATTTTGGTGCTCTGAGAAATAATTTATTAGATTTTTTCAAGCTTTTGTGAGTATATTTTGCATACTTGTATATATTGGATATATATAGGATTTTGGTAGTCAAATTTTTTCTTTGATCCTGACCTTTGACATTGATGTAAAATGGGGAGAGATAGGAGTAAAAAATGAATTGAGAGATATATTTAGCTCAGGGGGAGTATGATATTTTTATTTTTGAGGAGTAGTTTGGAGTTTGGCAATTTTGTTTGGACATTTAGTCATTTTCCACTAAGTGTTGTCATCAATGCCAAAGGGGGAGATTGTTGGCAAGAGACACTACTCTTGATAGCTTGTATTTTTTCATTAAAATAAACCATACATGATCCTAAAGGTCACTTGTCATATTATGGTGATACCGAAGGTTAGAATATATATTTATCTAGGTATGGCAGAAAAGGCACAGGTTACAGAGTTTGGTATATGCTTTGGTACGAACAGGTATAATGGAGTTTTGGTCAGCAAACCTAGGAGGAGATTCTGTAAGGTATAATCTACCTTATTCAATGTTTTCAGTAGTTGGTGATATCATTTGAATGAGTTATGATGCTCTATATAATAGTTTTTGGATTGTTAATGAAGAACAATGATATAGTTTGCTGGATCATTAAACGATCCTAACATATCGTTAATAGATTGGTTTATCGGCTTAATTTGGTAGAGTCGACATGGTAGATAAGATATATGGAATTTTTTGAGGTTAGAAACATTTTGATGGAGGATTTGGCTAACACTTCACATGGTACACTTTATGCTTTTGAGGCCGACCAAAGAAGATATTATTTTTTATATATGATATATAAGATCGAGTTTTTGTGATGAATTGATATTGCGATGATTAGACATGATATATGTTGTATGTGTGGAGGATCTATGATTATTGGCATGATTAGCAGTTGAGCAGAGATTTTGTGTTGCACTTTCACGGAACTATACTGACATATGTGATGTTATCTTTTAGTTCACCATTTTGGATTGTTGTCAAATACTTTTGTAAAGTAGTGAGCTTTCATAGGGGTTGTATACCTCTTTTTTAATTGAGTAGTGAGCTCTAGGAAGTGTGCCTGAATGCATGCACATTCCCCTTATTGTATCTAAACCTTTATTAGGGTTATTATTTCTACAAAAGTAATTACTTATGGGTTCCATTCTCACCATGGTTTTTCCCCTAACAGGGTTTCCATGCAAAAAATTATGGTGTTATGATGTTGTGGATGTTTTTTTATTGTATTATGTTGTTTAATTTTTTATTACTCTTCACTTATGGTTAAGAAATCATATTAATAAGATTAAAAGTGGTAGACAATGATTCACACCTCCCCCCCTCTTAGTGTTCCTTAATACCAATAGTTATCCTTTATGGATGTCTCTAGTTCTCATAGTGTATAATCCTTGTATATATGTCATGCATGTTGGAGCTAATGCATATTAAAACCTTCGCTATAGGAACCCGTGTGTAGGTGCCCTTATGAGAAATCATATGAGAACTACATGTGACTTTGATCCATTTGGAAGTAGGTATGTAGGTAGTCCTTATGGGAAGGATTCCCTTATGACCTCAAGTCCAAAGGGGAAGGGTCTAAGGGAGATAACTCTAGAGCTCCATTTCATTTGATCCATTTTGAAGCGAGTATTAAGTGGGTATATAACATTTTTCAAAATGTATTTCATAGATACGCACAAATTGGTTTGTTGAAAACATGGAAGCATAGACAAAGTACATGAATTATTTCCCAAAATATAGTTTCATGGAATATAATGATCGTAGGATATGCACAACTTGAACTTATTTAAATTGGAATCATTTAAGGGAACACTTTTGGAGTAAGACGTAGTAATTAATGAAACATTGGTTATAGGAACACGTGTAGATTATAGAAACTACATGTGAATTTGATCCATTTGGAAGCAGATTCTATAGTTTTATTTAATTTGACCTATTTGGAAGTGGATATGTAGGAAGGATATAATACTTAATTAAACCTTAGTTATAAGAGCTTATGTGTAGGTGTCCTTTTGAGAAACCTTTTAAGGAGAACTACATGTGACTTTGACTCATTTGAAAGAGGGTATGTAGGCATCCCTTGGGTGAAGGATGCCCTTGTGAGTCCCTTAAGTCTATAGGGTGAGGGTCTAGAGAGGATAACTCTAGAGTTCAATTTAATTTGATCTATTTCAAAATAGGTATGTAGGCAAATATGTAACTTTTCCCCTTTTCCTTTTTCTCTCATTTTCTTCTCAAAGTTATATTTTGTTGAGTTTTTTTGGCTAGCTTCAATGTACATCGCACATACATAGTAACTAGATCCAACATACATCACATATACACAAGGACTAGCCATAGTGAGAAAATGATACATCCATAATGGTTATCTATCTTGACCATAATACATCTCAGATAAAAGGAATGTAACCCCAGTATAGTGCACAATATGCTGACATTCTTTATATATGGGATGCGCTATAGGAAACTAATAGATAACCTTTATGAGTGTCTCAATTTCTCATTGTGGTTCATCCTTGTGTATATTGGGAGTATGTTGGAGGTAGTCATTGTGCATGTATGACATATGTTACAACTAGTTAACAAAGTCAATAAATACAATTTTGAGTAGAAAATGAGGCAGAAAGAAAGGAAAAGAGGGGGAAAAAAAGTTGTAAAAGGGAGGAGGAAGGAGTACTTAATGAAACCTTGGTTATAGGAACATATTTTTAGGTGTCCCTTTGAGTAAATTTTAGAGGAGAACCTTATATGACTCGTTAGGTTTGTTACAATGGTGAGAAAGGTTGATTGCGCCCATAGTCTCCTTGGTTGTTCAACGCAGTGCTTGGCTTTGTGACATGGCTTAACTGCCTCCTATGCTTCTATATGTCTAGTGGTTGTATCAGGCATTAACAGGTCAATCTTTTGGTGCAATGACAACTTCTATTTGTAACAAGTTGCATCAGAGCTTGGTCACAAGTTCAAATCCCTCGCTTGCGCTGGGGGGATTCTTATAACGGTGAGAAAGGCTTATTGCGCACTTGATCTCCTTGGTTGTTCAGCGCAGTGCTCGGGTTTGTGACATGGCTTAACTACCTCTTGTGCTTCTATATGTCTAGTGGTTGTATCAAACACTAACAATTCAACCTTCTGGTGCAATGACAATCGCTAGTTATAACAATGTTACCCCATTTTATGGTTGTAATTGATGACATCATTCTGGATCTTTCACTATAGCTTCTTACCAATACACCTTCTGGTTTTGATTGTGTGTTTCACTGACAATGGTCATCGACAATCTGTATTAGTGGTATCAACGATGGTAATTCATGGGTGACCATGTTTATGGCTATTTCGGTCCAAAATCATCTTTCACTTGGGCTTGAAATAGTTTTTGTCATCGCTAACCCCTGCGTCACATTTTGAGTTGTTACACATTTTTATTTTTCTCAATCGACATGGAAAAGATGCATATTGATGATGATATATAAGTATGACAACCACAGCAATTGAAATAATTTAATGCTCCGTAAACTATTGATGTAATTTTGTATCAATAAAGAGAAATTTTGTAATTCACTAAGAACTATACTCAGTGCATTAGTAGATGCATGTCTATCAGTTCAATTTTTTTCTCTTAGAAATTATTGTTATTTTGTATTAGGATAGTGGGCCCAAATAATAGTGAGCCACACTGGAAATGAGTCACCCTATGTATTATTTAACCAGTTACTTAATACTTGAGAGATAACCCTCTTCTTGGTTTTTCCCATCTTAGGTTTCCATGAAAAAATTCTAGTGTTGTATTGTTGTGTTAGTTGATTTCGGTTCTTTTATTTTCTAACAAAGTTAAAATATATTATATGGTAAAGTATTTGAATATTTTAAATTATTCAAGGGTATGTTGATTCATCCCTCCCCTCTTAGTATATTGAATGTTCAACAATTGGTATCAGAGCTAGTTCCTTTGGAAGAGTCTAACTACTCGAAGGAGATCCAGTAGGTAGAAAAAATTTCACCGACATCCGCCATGGATGAGAATGAATTCATGTATGTATATGAAGATCTGGAATAGGTAGAAGATGAAAACAAAGTCTTATCATAAAATCAGAAAATGACAAATGAATGCATCAGAAGTTGAAAGAGCAAATGAGAAAGTTCAAATTTAGGCATAAGGAAGTGAGAAATGATCTCAAATTGGAAAATGAAACCTTCACTGATCTAAGAGCCAAATGTGAAGAAAATGAAAAGATCAAAAGATTTTGAATAATATAATTAAGAGCAAAGTTGATGAATGTAAAAGGATAGAACATGAGATATTATCTCTTGAAACAAATCAAGAAGAAACCCCAAAAAGTAAGGAAAATTTAAAAAAAGTTTAGAGAAACTAGATGAGATTTTGAGGTCTCAGAGACCTCTAGAAGACAAAAAAAAAGGAATTGGATGTGATACCGGTGAATTCTCTCACAACATAATCACAAAAAAGGATGAATTGGATCTAGCAAGTGAAAATCAACCTGCACCCAACATTGGACAAAGGTAAGATTCCAGTAAGACCCCAGGTAAGCATGAAGACAATAGATCTTGTATTAGTAGATGTTTCAATTGTAATATTTTTGGTCATAAACAAAGTCAATGTAGGAAATATAATAATGATAACAATAAGTTTACTGAAGACATATTTTTCCATTAGTATGCAAAGGAAAATAGTTTTGAAACCGTCGGTAACACCAACACCGAAAGACAGGTTTAGTGCAACCCGACTGACAAGGTCAAGGGAATCCAACGACATAGTGCAACCCAAAAATGTTACAAAGTGGAACCTGACAGAGCAAACCTGATGGGGGAACCCGACAAGTAGATTATAGTTTAACCCGACAAAGGAACCTGACAAGTAGAGTACAGAGCAACCCGACAAAACAGATACGGCCAAGGGAACCTAATAGACTAAAGAGCAACCCGAGCACTAGTCTACCAAGAGACAGTTAGAATTACAAGAAATGTGGATCTGAATTCCATGTCAGATAAAACACTTGTGTTTTATATTTAGCTTTTTAGTTAGATCTAAATCCATTTCTTGAGGGAAAATCAATGTAATTGTAATTGTTTTAATCAGTTTAACTGATTAGAAACATGCAAACTAGGAGATCAAGGTCAAGTTGTAAACCTTCAATCATAGAGTTATCATTGTAATACGTGAAACTCATTTAGGTCAAACTCATTATATAAATAGATATGTAATCTATCCGAACACATGTGTGTGATGATGATTGTAGCCGATAAGCACATCTATGGATTAGACTGAGAGTTTTATGCAAAAGAACAAAAAAAGATGAAACAGGTTATCAAGAACCAGATTCAAGGCTACCGAGCAGAATGGAGGTATTGATCAATCACAATAGGTGACAAATATACATGTAATATTTATTGGATCTATAATCAACAATTCTAGATTGCATATACTCAGGCCAATGAATATTTTTTTACTACATTCTAACAAGTGTAGCAAATAGAAGAAATCCTTGAGAAAGGCGGATTTAACAATCCTTTGTAAATCTCTTAACCGAGTGCATGCTAAATAGTGTTTCTGAAGCTCTCAACAGAGTAGACCTTAACCAATCTCTACATGATACTCCTAACATGGTAGATCATCAAAAGTGATCAAAATTGTAAGCCTTAACCGGCCCCTTCCATTCTGCAGATAGTGAAGCTTTGTGGGTTTCATCCCCACCACAGTTTTTACCTTCTAACAGGGGTTTTCTGCATTACCAAATCTTGTGTCATGTGTCTATACATTTCATGAATGTTTACATGGTAATTGAGTTAATGATTTTATTTAACATACACAAAGACAGAATATCATATATGGTTGGTAATGCAATTGATTAATAAAGGATAAAGGTTAAGTGATAAAAATTTTGAGGGTACTAATTCACCCCTCCCCTCTCAGTACACACCATTCCATTATTTCCAACAGTTTACTTTCTAATTTTATACATGTTTTCTATATGATCATAAATCTAACTAGTGGAGGTCAAGATAGAAGAAATAGGGAAATCAATGTTTCAAATGCAACAAAGTTGATCACGTCGCAAGGTTTTACATATCAGTTGATACTAAGCAAAGTGAACCGACAAAGATGATTAACAAGAAATTAAAGAAGAAATGAAGAAAATATGGGTGAAGAAGGATGACGGTAATTGTGGCTCTGGTACAGAAGAGTGTTCTGGTAACTAGCAGCCTCTAGTTTTTGGTTAAGGGGAGGAATCATTATATATCTGTCTCCCATCCTACATAATGCCATCATACAAAATCTACTCCATTAGGGAGTTATTGGTAAAGAGAAATGAAAATAGAATATTCATTTCGATAAAAGAAGACATAGTGGGCATATGAAATACTTAATGCAATTAAAGCTTGTTGGTCCTGGGGATATACCTTAAATACAAAAATTACATGACATATCACTCACAATGCAAAAATGTTTTTGAGTGTAAGGCAAAAGAGAAGAGAAGCTAGGGTTTCCAAAAGAGTTTGAAGGTTTTCTCTATGATTTTTGAAGGTATTTCCACAACAATCAATCTTTTTACAATGGTAATAGAAGATCAATTTACCCCTATGATGGTTGATGAATCCTCAAAATTGTGACCTGAATTCAAACTGTGCCCTAACATTTCCAGCGAAAATGACATGACAGGATGTTTGTCTCGAATCCCTTAGAGATTTGTTCCAAATGAAGATGTAAGAATCCATTTGAAGTGCAAGCTCAATGAATTTGATCATGACAAGTTGTATGATCTTTGGATGAAAGAATTGGAAAACAAAGATGGCACGATAAAACCAAAGTATCAGGTGTTGGTCGAGAAGAAGATGGATGTGTTCAATAACTTTCCCAACTTTTGCAATGGTGAGAATTGGGTGAGAATGGCTAGAAGTTGTTTCCATGACACTTTTATGTGGCTAGATGGCAGTCACCATTTGACAAAGTAATTTATGAAGAAGATAACTAAACTAAACGACACTCACAGTGTACCTAAGATTAAATCTATAAATTCAAATGTTGTGTTCCATTTTGGAGCATTGGCTATTTGTCTGTTATTGTACTTTTCAAATGTTATACTAGGAGAAGGACCAGTTCTATGGTCTGAGGATTGTCTCATTGCACACCAAATTGATACAAGATTGAGAAAGAAATCAAGGATAGTTGACCGAGATGATCGATATACTGAGTTCTTTTCTATCTTGCAATGCAAGATGCACAACCGGGATGAAATTCCTCCTTTGGTGATAAAAAAATAAGAATGACATCACTTTCGTAGTGATGACCGAACACTATATCATGCAAGCAGTACAACCAAGAAAAAATGGGCTCTTTCTCTTTGCTATGAGGTGATAGAAGAATTAGTTGAAAACTATGCAAAGGTTCTTCTCAGTAGTCACATTGACACTTCTAAGGAAAGATTTGACACCGCTCAAAAAAATCTCTTGAGATTCTTAGCAAGAAAGTGGCTAAGGAAGTTCAAAACAATGTGGATTAAGTGTTGAAGGAAGCTAGCAATTTTTCTGACATTACTGAAGAAGAGAAAGCTACTTTTATGAAGAGAATGACACACATGTCTATTGTGAGTCCCTCTGGTACTTCATAGATTCTACTCCTATAGTGAAGATTGAGAAGGTGATTCCCTCTAAGAAGAGGAAGAAGGATGAATCTATTCTGGTAATCTCAAAAAGACAAAGGCAAAAAGTTCTTGTGTTAATCTTGTTATAGTTGAATCTCGTAATGATTAAGATGATTCGACAGAGTCTGATAGTGGTTCTAATAGAGAAAATTATGAATCAAAGTGAGGAAAGACAAAGGGAAAAAGAAAGAGGTATGTCTTGGTTCTGATCCCCTTGATGCACAAATAATATTCAAATTTTTAGCAGAAAATGGTAGAAAAGATATAGGAAAATTATATGAACCTGCCTCCACAGAAGGAAAACAATCTATTATTGAACCCTTTGTACAATATGGTGCTAAGTTGATGTAGATATAAATGATTATAAGAAAGAAATTATTGTATCTCTATGGGATGAATTGAACAAAATTAGAATAGAAGCAAAGAAAATAGATGATGATATCTTCTAGGTAGCTTTGAGTGGGAAAACAATATGTGACTTCATTCTCTGTAGTTGCAAAGGGTTCAGTTGGTAGGATGAAGAAAATAGTACATATGCTTATGGCATATAAATTTGGAGTTGTCTAATTGAAACAAGATATAATTGTTGAACTAACCACTTTAGCTGGTAGATTGAATATGCTTTCTCAAGTTAACATTGCAGGGTCTTCCACTTCTCACAGTTCACCTGAAAATAATGATGGTATTTCTGAATTTAATGATAATGATGTTTATAATTTGGATCAGAATCCTTTGGTTGTAGAGCTATCTAGCTCTCCGGTGAAAAATGTCACATCGGTAGGTGTTTCTATGATAGTTGATGAGGTAAAAGGAGAAAGAGTATAGGTTGTTAAGGAAAAAGAAAAGGAATTTGAAAACATAATAGTGGTTGATAAAGGAGTCAGGACAGATGAATCAGATATGTGTGTAGATACTATTAGATCTAAAGTTAATTATGAAACTGAGAAGGAAGTTGCAACATCATAAGAAAAGGAAAAGGAAATAGAGGAAACAAAAATGTAAGAAAAGGAAAGCAATGAAGAAAAGAAAATAGAAGAGGACATAAAGGGGTTAGTTTCTACCGATAGTTTTGTACAGCTTAGTCTCGAGAAGAAAGAACCAGAGATTGAAGTAATCAATCGAAGTATGGACACCGGTACAAGTTTTAGTATATCTCTGAAAAATTTCATTCCTTCATCATTAATGATATAACCAGTCACAACTCCCACTTTGTATATAGATTTTCAAAAGGGTTACCCCTTGGCTAAAGCTTCGGTTGGGAAAAACTGTTACTGTTGCAGCTCAGGAAGATGTATTACAAGAATCAGAAGGAAGAGAAGTTGTTATAGATGAAACTATTTGAGCTCTTCAAAGCATTATTCTTTAGTGTACAATTGAATCTTCGTGTAAGATCAAGGATAAATGTAAATTACTTGTTAATACAGTTAAGGGATTAACATCTATAAATGAAAAATTGTAGTTGAAAGAGGAAGAAACTAGACAAAGGATATTCCTATAGGCCAAGGACATGTAGAATGGGAAACATCTACTCAAAATGGGAAACATCTACTCAATGACGATAATGTGCTATTTGATTATACCCTACAATTGCCCGAGGCCATTGAAAAGATAAAGTGGGAAATGGATGGAATTGAACTCTCTATTATAAATGCATATGGTTCCTACAAGTTAAGTAATGATCTTGACAGTTCTGTTAAATCCTCCTTAGAGCATCTGTAAAATAAATTCTTCACTTTATAAGACTAGAGGGAAAATATCATTGTTCCCTTTGGTAAGCTTTAAGATATGTACCCCTTGTACTTCTCTAAGTAATGCCATTTTGTCTGCACAAAAGATTACTTTAAATGAACTGGCATCTATTGAAAATGTAGAAGAGTTGCTTGCCACTATCTATTTCCACATCCATCTCCTCACTCAAGCTATTAGTAATTGGAACAACAACAAGGACAAGTAGATTGTTGAGCTTCATAGGTTGAAAAATCTATTTCAGCCCACCGGTGCCTAAAGTTGCAAGTTATGTTGGCCCCTTTTTCATTGATGCCAAAAGGGGGAGTAGCGTAAAGTATGTACAGAAAACTTCTTCTTTTTTTTGAAAAAGATGAAAACATGACCAGGATATCCCTCTTAGGGGGAGTTTTGTAGTTTTTGGTTATTATCGGCAAGTTTCAGAATTTTGGAGTTTTGCAGTCTTAGTTTTGTTGTGAAGTTTTTGTGATAGATTTGGCACTCTAGAAATTTTTAGTTATCCACCAATGACAAAGGGGGAAATTGTTAGATTAGCCCATTTTATGGTTGTCATTCATGACATCATTCTGGATCTTTTGGTATAGCTTCTTAACGATACACCTTCTAGTTTTGGTTATGTGTTTCACTAACAACAGTCAGTGACAACGTGTATTAGTGGCGGTAATTCACGGACAACACTATTTATAAATATTTTGGTCCAGACTCATCTTACACCTGTGCCTGAAACAATTTTTCTCATGGCCAACCCCTACCTCACGTTTTGGTTGGTTACATGTTTTTTTTTGAGTCTCAGACAACATGGAAAGGATGCATATCGATGATGATATATAAGTATAACGGCTTCAACAGTTGAAATAATACAATTCTGTATGATTTATATATGTTTTGTATGTATATCTGAACTGTTGATGTAATTTAGTATCTGTAAAGAGATTTTTTGTAATTCACTGAGAAGTGTACTCGGTGCATTAGTAGATGCATGCCTATTAGTTCAAATTTTGTTCTATCAAGAACTATTGCTATTTTGTAGTAGAGCAATGAGCCCAAATGACAGTGAGCCAAATGGAAGTAAGCCAACCGGCAGTGAGCCACCATATGTATTTTTAACAGGTTACTTAATACTTGAGAGCTAACCCTCTCTATGGTTTTTCCCATCTTGGGTTTTCACGAAAATAATTCTCATGTTATATGTTGTTGTGTTAGTTGCCTTCAATTCTTTTCTTTTCAACAAAGTTAAAATATGTTATGTGGTCAAGTACTTAAACGTTTTAAAGTATTCAAGATTATATTGATTCACCTCTCCCCTCTCAGTATACCAAATGTTCAACACGACTTTGATTCATTTGGAAGTGAGTATGTAGGTGGTCCTTGGGTGAAGGATTCCCTTATGACCTCAAGTCTATAGGGGGGGTATAGGGAGAAAACTCTAGAGTTTCAATTAATTTGATCCATTTAGAAGTGCATATGTAGGCGAGACATAGTACTTGATAAACCCCTGGTTATAAGAACCTCGTGCGTTGGTGTACTTTTGAGAAACCTTGTGAGAAGAACTACATGTGACTTTGATTTGTTATGGCACAGCTATGTAAGTGGTACTTGGGTGAAGGATGCCCATGTGACTTCAAGTTTGTAGGGGAGGATCTAGGAGGGGGAAGGGGAGTTTTATAGTTTCATTTAATTTGATCTATTTGGAAGTGGGTATGTAGGCAAGTATGTAGCTTTTTCTCGTTTTCCCTTCTTTAATCATCATTTTCTACTCAAATTTGTATTTTGTTGAGTTTTTTTACTAGCTCCAACATACATCACACATGCACAATGACTAGCTCCAATACGCCACTCATGCAAAATGCTAGAGAAAGAAAGGGAAAATGAGAAAAAGTTAAGCTATAAAAGGGGAGGAGGAAGGAGACAAATTGAAGGGTGGAAAAGGAGACGTGTGGGAGAAGGAAGGAGAATATGTAGGTAAAGGATAGAGTTATTCTATGTATAGAAGTGGAAACAAGGTTGCACTATGATCAAGAGATAGTTAATCATTGTAGATGTGTTAGTTTATTACTATGGCTAGGCTGTGACATATGCAAACTCAACAAATGCAATTTTGAGTAGATAATGAGGGAGAAAGAATTTTTTTTTAAAGGTAAAAAACTAAGTTGCAAAAGGGGAGGAAGGAGTATGACAGTACTTATGAAACCTTAGTAATAGGAGCTCATGTGTGGGTGTCCTTGTAAGAAACCTTGTTAAGAGAACTATATGTGACATTGTCTGTTCATAAGCGGGGGCATTCCTTGGGTGAAGGATACCCTTGTGACCTCAAGTCCACAATGAGAGGGTCTGGGGTACAACTCTAGGGTTTCATTTAATTTGATTTGGTTGGAAGTAGATATGTAGGTAGGACTAGTACTTAGGGAAACCCTAGTTATATGAACCCATGTGTAGGTGTACTTTTGACAACCCTTGTAAGGAGAACTAAAAGTGATATAGTTAGAGGTAAGATAATAGTTAGGGTTAATGTTAGTGTTAAAGATAGAATTAGGGTTAGGTTAATGTTAGGTTTAGAGAAAGAATATGGGTTAGGGTTAGATTAAGGATTAAGAATAGAGATTCAATTAGACTAGGTTGAATTAGAGGTAGGGTTAGGGTTAGAATCAATATTAGGCTAAGAATTGGGGTTGAGGTAACGTTAAGGTTAGGGTTATACATAGAATATGAGTTAGAGTTATAATTAGATTAGCATTAAGGTTAATCTTAGGTTTAGGGTTAGGGTTAGATATATAGATTAGGCTCAGGTAATTATTTAGGCTTACGTTTAGGTTATGGTTACGATAGGATTACCTGAGGATTAGGGTTAGTTTAAGATTAAGATTGTAGTTATAGAATAAGGGTCATGGTTAGCATAAGACTAAGCATTAAGAATAGAGTGTCAATTAGATTAGATAAAAATAGGGTTATATTATTGTTAAGACATAGATTAGGTTTGGGGTCATTATTTGGTTAGGCTTAGGTTTTAGGTTAAGATTGTAGTTAGAAATAATATTACTCATAGACTAAAAGTTATGATAGGTTTAGCTTAGGATTAGTTGGTTTAGAGATTAGGGTTGGAGTTGGATTAGGTTTGGTTTAGCTCAAACTTAGAATTAGGGTTTAGTTGTAGAGTATAATATGTGATAGAGTTAGGGTTAGATTTAGGGTTGAGAATGGGGTTGCAATTGACCCACGGTGGACGCCAAAACTGTGTGCTAAAAATATGTCACACTTCTATGGGTCATTCCATCCAAGGTTGCTCAAGAATGAGGCCTCAAATATTGACTCATAGCTCTCTAGTCATGGAGTGCAAAGGTTTGTAATGGAGGCCCTCAGATTGACTTAGTTGTGCCCCTGCAAGTACACCATGAAATGGGAGATTCAAAGAGAAAAAGCAAGGATGCTAGTCTCCATGATCATACAATATGCAATGAAATGAAAACTATTCTATATGATTGCAATGCATGAAATGAAATTAATCTAAATGATAATAATG
The DNA here is from genome assembly GCA_018584345.1 of Thuja plicata. Lineage (NCBI taxonomy): Eukaryota > Viridiplantae > Streptophyta > Pinopsida > Cupressales > Cupressaceae > Thuja > Thuja plicata. Next base: position 2,494,312 of record MU227912.1, read on the forward strand.
CATGATTATTCTATGAAAAGAAATACAAATGCAAGATTAATCTATGAAAGGAAACATGAATCTAATCTACATGAATAGCCATGGATGCAAGAAGAAGACAAGAAGAGAGAAGTTGCAATATCCAAGCCAAAGTGCTCAAATTCTCCTCCAAAATTGCTCTCCAAACCTGCAACATAACAATAGCATAAAATCTTGATTATCAAATGAGGAGAGGTTTCCTTTTAAAGAGCAATGGACGGTAGAGATTAAGAGGCAAAAAATCAAAGGCTATGATTAAGAGGCAAAAAGCCCACCACTTA
>MU227912.1:2509881-2529558 GCA_018584345.1 Thuja plicata
TTACCAGAGTATTTGGTGCATTCCTTCTAAAATTAAACCAGTTTCTCAATTAAGACATTTTCTATTGCAGCACACAATTTGACACTAGTAATGCAAGAATTAAATATGCCTTGAATTCCCATGATCTATTTCCCTGTGAAACAAAGATGATGCCAATATAGAGACACTCTTTCTGGTCTATTTAGGAAATAATTATCGAGGGCTTTTCATAGATAGCCAAAATTGTAAATCAGGCAGTAAATAGTTGTATCTGTTTTACTGATATTAGAATATATGGTATTTTGCAAATTTGCAGAGTCAAGTCATCACCACAATAGTCCCACCCAGTATAACTTCCCATAGCTTTTGAATAGATAAATAACATTTACGTTGTAAACTTGGAAGACCTAATTACACTTAAATTTTGAAAAGTTTGAAATTTCAATATTGTATACTAAAAAGCTAACAGCTGTCCATCTATTAGTGTTGAAGGTTTCATTTTGGCTCAAAGTTGTCAAACTGTGAAGCGCAATTTCTTATATATGTAAGTATACTGGCAAATTATCAATGAAAAGAATATAAAATTCTTGGGCTCTTGGCAATACATTTAAATTCTGAAAAGTTTTTATTATTTGTGGATTGTATGTCCATCGATTAGGTTTTGATGGTTTTCGTTTGGCCCAAAGGTTTCACTGTGAAGGGTGATTTTTTATATATGTAAATATATAGCAAATTATCAAAGCAAAGAATATAAAACTTTTTGGCAGCATAAGTACTCTTAAGAGTTTAGAAGTAGAACAGTCCAAGAACAGGGTGGAATGAAGATCCCTTTGCTCCTGATTGTGACCAAAGAAAATGGTGATCCCAGTGTTTTTCACTCGATGAATAAATGACAGTTATAACATGTAATGAATACTGGGATCCTGTTTGTGGTAGAAGCATTGGAAGTGATGGAGAGCACAATTTTCTCAACATCCAGAATACAGGTAGAGAGAAATTGTAAGATAAATCAAGTTGCAGGATGCGCACAAACAGGAAGAGGACATAGAAATGATGGCCAGTAATGACTGGGCTAATTTGCAGGCAGTTTAGAGAAGATGTCTATTGCTAAGAATATACTCAAGCTAGTAAAGAACCTAATGGGCAGCAGAGAAGTACCAAAGGATGTATTGGGGAAACTTTTGAATTTGATCATCAATCTTTGGCTCAAAATGTTCCTATTCCAAGTAAATTGATAGGTAAAATAAATCCAATTGCGCCCGGCTCCCCACCCCCCCAACCTCTTCCAATCAGCGTGTCCGTTTCTTCATCCAACGGGAATTCCTGTGATGATTCAAACAGCACTTCGTGTTCTGGTGAGCTGGAGATAATGGATCCAGTTGGAATGAATAAAAAGAAACTGTCAGATGGGTGCCTGGGTCCACAAAGAAGAGTTCTCTTTTCAAGTTAAGAAACAGCAAGAGCTGATTACTAGTCATAACAGGATGAGACAGATGTCACTCTTTGTCGGAAAGAGTTGAAATAAATTGATATCATTATTTTTGACCATTGAGTTCCCTATAATTTTTTTTAAAATGCAATCTCCCTTATTGTAACTGTAGAATAATAAAAAACCAAAAACTAAAGAACAGCAAATTTTTGTGTCTCCCATTTTAAAGGATAGGGAGTGTTTGCAGAGATCTCTTCAGGGCTCTGTATTTAGCTTTCAGAATATACTTTTTTTGTGATAGGTAATGTGAAGCTAATTTGTCTAAAAAGGGGGCTAATTTATGTTTTAACAATTGGTGAGCTAAGATGTAAGTACTGCTAAAGTATAAAGATTTGTAGGAAATTGTACAACTAGGGTATGTAGACAAACAGAAGTTAGATGCAGATTTGAAGACCAATGCAATTGATAAAGCAATATTTCCTAGGATAAGTTGAATCTTTCATTCTAAACAAGCATAGGAAATATTTATTAATGCATATCAAGGTGCACAAATAATGAAATTGCAAACACTTGAAAAGGAAATTTTTTGAAAATGTAAAAAAGACTAATGAATTTGTCAATGAGCCAAGTCTTTTTGTAGACAGTGTCGTCTCCCGACCCTTAAAATACATTGGTGATTTGTGCTAGTCCGGAATCTGACATCATTTGTCTAAAAATCCTCCTTCAAGATCTATAAGTGTGCCAAGGAAAGGGAATCGACCATGATGAAGGATTCTTCCTTAATTCAAAATTCCTCCACCCCAAAAGTGCACCAAGGAAAGGGAATTCGCAGAGATCTCTCCAGGGCTCTGTATGGAGCTTTCAAATTATACTTTTTTGTGATTGGTAATGTGAAGCTAATTTGTCTAAAAAGGGGGCTAATTTAAGTTTTAACTATTGGTGAGCTAAGATGTAAGTACTGCTAAAGTATAAAGATTTGTAGGAAATTGTACAACTAGGGTATGTTGACAAACAGAAGTTAGATGCAAATTTGAAGCTCAATGCAATTGATAAAGCAATATTTCCTAGGATAAGTTGAATCTTTCATTCTAAACAAGCATAGGAAATATTTATTAATGCATATCAAGGTGCACAAACAATGAAATTGCAAACACTTGAAAAGGAAATTTTTTGAAAATGTAAAAAAGACTAATGAATTTGTAAATGAGCCAAGTCTTTTTGTAGACAGTGTCGTCTCCTGACCCTTAAAAATACATTGGTGATTTGTGCTAAGTCTGGAATCCGACGTCATTTGTCTGAAAATCCTCCTTCAAGATCTATAAGTGTGCCAAGGAAACGAAATCGACCATGATGAAGGATTCTTCCTTAATTCAAAATTCCTCCACCCCAAAAGTGTGCCAACGGAATCTGCCATGATGGATTCTTCCTTAATTCAAAATTCCTCCTCCAGCCCAAAAGTGCACCAAGAAAAGGGAATTCACCATGATGAAGGATTCTTCCTTAATCCCAAATTTCTCCTCCACTACTCAAATGCACTCAAGGTGGTTTAAGACATTCAAATTTTGACTAAGGCAAGGAAAAATCCTCCTTCACCTCCAAAGCGCGCCCAAGTATTCAAATGGCATGAAAAATCAAAAAATTGGTTAAGGCAAGGAAAAATTCTCCTTCACCTCCAAAGAGCACCCAAGCATTCAAATGCCACAAAAATAAAAAAAATTGGCTAAGTATAAAGATATGCGCTCAACAATTCAAAACATGGGTCATGTTGAAATTTGACTAAAGTGAACTGGAAATTCCCTCTCGAGATCTCAAATGCGGCCATTGATGAGAAGTGATTAGAGACATAAAATTGAAGTTCCTAAGGAGATATTTTGATAAAACATGACATTCTTGACAAGTCAGAAAATGATAAAACATCAAGGATTCATCTATCCAATCCAAAGAGAACATTAGGACATCAAGAAACATGCTCCAGGGTGAAAAACGTCCAAATTCCAAACAATCCAGTTCAAGGCATTCAAGGCTCAAGACCTCAAAGATTAAAGTTCAAGTACAAATGTAGAAGGAAGAATGTAACATCTTGAATTTCCTCCAAAAATCCAAGACTGTACTCATGTAGTTCTGTGTGAGAAATTTCAGAATGACAGAATCATCGACAAGGGAGTCCAATCGATTTCAAGAAGGTGAATTCCAAGCAGGTACATGGAAGGATGAAAGTGATCAAGGAGAGATAGCTTTAGAAGAGTTAATCAAAGTTAGAACCTTGGTCACAAAATGGTGCAGTTAGAAAATATTACCCATGATAAGTTATTGAGTCTATACCCATGATGAGTTATTGAGTCTATATGACACCCAACATGTTGACATGGTACCCAGTCATGTTCACTAGCTAATCAAAGGTCTTCAAACCAACATGTCCAGATTCATTGCATTTAGAGAGAGGAATAAAGGACATACTATTTAAAGTGATGAGTTATTAAATGCCTAGTGGGCATGTTGTTCCCCTCATTGGTTTACTTGACCCCACTTTCTTGCTACTGGGCATCCTATTTCCCTCATTGGTCTACTTGACCCCACTTTCCTGCTAGTGGGCGTATTGTTCTCATTGGTCCACTTTTTTGTGCCATAAAAGCTATTGCTAGTAAAACCCAGTGTAACACCGGCACTGGGGTATGCCGGGACGCCAAGACGGGGGGACGAAGAGCCTCAATTTTGGGACGGCGGGGGGATAGCAGTGGGATGGTGGTGGGGGAGGGAGGGTGTTGTATACTATACATATAGAACTTGAAATGCTAGGTTATGAAATGATGTTTCAGTATAACATACCAAATTGACATACTTGAACATAGCAAAATTGCAACACGAACCAGAACCATTGAACATTCAACATAGTAACATAGTACATACCCAATAGTAACATTCAAAATCAAAATTCAAATAGAAATTCAAGTACATGTCCTGGCAGTGGCGTGGTTGCGGAATGGTGGAGGTGGGGGTACTCAGATACTCCAAGTACCTGGCGCGGGGACGTGTACTTCGAGGTTTTGGTGGGGGTGCGAGTCCTCGGGTTTGACTGGTTAAACCCTAATTAGGGTTCCATCTTGTAATCTTGGCCCTTGATTTCAAATCAATCTTGGTCATTCATTTGTGGAAAGAGCTCTATAAAAGGCCATGCATTCTCATTTGCAATAAATAGTTAGCTCATTAGAAGTGAAGAGTTCTTGCTCCTTAGAATAATAGGATAGGAGAAGGAGAAGACATTGTTGTAAGACTTGGAGAAATAAAATTTTATTTCATTGAAGATATGGTGGGTTCATGTTTATTTGAACTTGTTGCATGGTGTTCTTCCAATTTCTCAATTGTTGGATGAAGTGTTTTGATTTCAATGGAGAATGTAATAGTGCTTGATGAATTTCCATGGCTCATACCTTTTGCATCTTGTTGATTATGAGTTGCTATGTAAAGTTAGCCTGAGCCTTTTTTCATGAATGTTCGACTTTGATCATTGAATGTGCATTGTTTGTTATGATGGTGTTCATTATGATATGAAAATTGTTTGCATTACCCTTGGAAGATTGCACTAGTTCTTGTGGAGTCATTATTGAGCTTGGCAAAGTAGAACTTGGTTAATTTAGAATTCATCCATTAGAGTATTATCCATTGATATCATTGCCCTTAGGTGGTGCAGGGGCACAAGTGGTTCTTGAGCCACAATCATGTTTGTAAGCCTTTAAGGCAATTTTGTTTAGTTTCGTGTTTGGTGACCTATAAGGTCCATTTTTGTTGTGCTTTGAAATAAGTCACAGGGCAGTGTTATGAGCCCTAGTGCATTCCTTCCTGGTCATATCTTGTCCAAGGTCCGGGAGGTCACCTAAGTTGTTTAGGGTTCATTTTGAAGTGTTTAGATTAGGTTGGAATCTTATCGATTTCCAAATCTTGGTCAAAATTGCAAAGTTGCAAAAGATGTAAAAGTTGCAGAGTGCAACTTTGCAACATTTGTGAGCAACTTTTCCAATATGGTGCTCGACAGTTCCATAGGTGGTTGCAAGTGGTTGGAATTGTTCCGAAGGAGTTTAAAAGGCCTTGGAACCGATTTGCAGAGGTTGTTGATAGTTTGGGAATGAAAAGTTAAATTTTGCTCCACAATTACTATGTTTTCTTTGTTTATTTGTTGTTTCAAAGTAGTGTACGGATTGGTAGAAGTATTTCCAGAGCATGGTGCTGTAATTTGATGTTTTAGCTTTCTCAGTTGTTGATTTGAAGGCTTGAAATCATTGTAGATAGAAATTGTGCTAGTTAGAATCCAAACGGGTCTGTAAATCCTGAAATTGAAGGTTTGCATGAAAAAGGCCCTAAATTCTAACATTCCACCATGGGAACACGATGAAGCTTTGTGGAATGTTAGAATAGGTTGTATATTAGTAGATTTTGTAGATGGTAGAGTTGTGGGAGCAGAAACACCATTTTTCCCATGAAGCCCTAGGCTTGGCATAAGAAATGTGACAAGCCTATTGCGAGGAAATGGTGAATTAAATGTGCAAATGCATGTGTGTGGGTGTGATAAGTGTGCATGAAAGGAAGCTTTGAGGTCAGACAAACCTTATTCAAGTGTTGGTGTAATGCTCCTAATCGACTGGTGAACAGTTTTTGTTTGGTCTCTGTCATAGCCTGGTTAAGACCTATGAAGGCCTAATTTGGGCACCTACAAGTTGACCTAATCAAACAAGGAACCCAGAACCCATTCTGCAGTATTTCAAAGGTGGATAAAGGGTATCCAAACTGGTATGAGATGTTGGGGTTATTTGGGAAGTTTGAGAAGCATAGCCCAAAAACTCATGAATTAGGGCTAATCCAATTAGGTCTTGACTAGGCATGTTTTCTACAAGATTGGATCGGATTGTGGGGTTCATGAGGTTGAACCAAAGGACTTAGGAGCATGAAATTCAGTGGAACTAAGGTGAATCACATCCACACATGCCCTACTACAAGTCAATGGGAAGATCCTAATTGCAAGGGTTTGGGTGCTTGATAGATGAAGTGAAGAGAAAGGCTCTTAGAGGAGGAGTTTGGAACTCCTTCGGATAATTGAGGATTGTTTTGGAAGAAAGGCCTTGGGAGGAGCCCTAAGACAATTCCTTGGTCACCTTGGGAAGGTGAAGAAGTAGAAGCAAAGAAAGAACCACTAGATGGTTCAAAGAGCCTAGGAAACATCTTGTGAAACCAGTTTGTGTCAAGACCCAAGACTCTCTGCATCAGTGTGGTATCAGAGCCAAACATTGATTAGGTTTGGTGTGTATCAGACATAGAAGAATCAGAGGCTAGCTCAATGCCTCCAAAGCCCATGACCTAAGATGTCGTCAGGCAGATGGTGGAAGAAATGCTCTCAAAAGTGAGATTGAGAGAAGAAATGAAGGTAACCCCAGACCACAAGAGGGAGAAAGGTAAAGTGGTGACAGAGTGGGGAGATGAGACAGATATAGAAGATGATGAGGAGGAACTTAAGACTCATAAGAAACAAAGGATGCGTAGTAGGGGAGTGATGGAGATGTGAATGGAAGAAAGGAGGCGGTAGCAAAACGAGGAAGTAAGCCGTGGGTAAAAGGGAAAGAAAAGCGCGTAGGAGTAAGGAGGAAAAGACAACGCGCAAGGAGGAGAAGAAGCCTGCAGGGGGCAAGGGAGACTACACACAAGAAAAGGAGGTAAAAAAATAAGACGGTGAAGAAAAAAAAATGGTACAGAAGAAGTTAGAGGAGTAGAGGCAAGACACGGGAGAGCTGGATAATTCTTTCAAAACCAATTCTCAGGTTCGGATCAAAAATTGTTCTTGGATGCCTTCAAATCTATAACCAAGGATAATCTTGAAGGTTTACCCCTCTATAGTGGGAACCTGAATGGAGAGGAGTTGTTGAATTGGATTGAAGCACTAAATAACCACTTTGACTAGAAAGAAGTTGTAGAAGAAAAGAGGGTTAACTTGGCTAAGTCAAGATTGAAGGGCTCAACTTTAGTATGGTGGAATATGATGCAAGAAGAAAGAGTGCACAAGATGGCAAGAAGAAGATTACCTCATGGGAGAGAATGAAGATCAAGATCAAGTCTCAATTCCTACCAGGAGACTATGAAGTCCAAATGCACAAGAAGTTGCAAAACTTGAGACAAAGAGACCTAGATGTAAATGCCTACACCGAGGAGTTCCATAGGCTCAGTTTGAGGGCTAGGAAACAAGAAGGTGAAGTGGAGAAGTTAGTCAGGTACCTTAATGGACTTAGGCCAAACATTCAAGATGAAATAAGCATCCTTACGCCGAATACAATACACAAGTGCTTTCAATTAGCACTTAGGGCAGAGGAAAAGATAAGGAGAAGAGGAGAACTAAGTCAAAGAAATAGAGGTGGAAGAGGATTTAGGGGCAGAGACACATTTGGCCGAGGGCAAAGTTCCCAAAGGTCTGAAGATTCACATACCACAGAGGGCAGTGTCGACTCACAACACAGAGGTGGACAATTCAGAGGTTCATTTAGAGGAAGGAACACTGGTAGGGGCAGTTTTGTTAACCAAGGCAAAGGTTCCACTGTTTTCACTGGCAAGTGTTATAACTGCCAACAAATGGGACATACTATGAGTAGATGTCCTAAAAAAGCTACAAGTTCACACATGGGAGAAAGGAGAACTCAACTAGTGCGGGAAGAAGATGACCAAAGTGTAACATCACCTATCAGCAAAGCAGGACCTGTCTTGGATGGTGAAAATTTATGTAGAGGACATTGTTGAAGGTTCCTCACTCCAAGGAGCCTCCTCAAAGGAAAAGCCTCTTAAAAACTACTTGTAAGTCCCATGGTAATATTTGTAGTCATTGTGGATTCAGGGTCTACAGAGAATATAGTAGCAATTGAAATGGTAGAGAAACTTAATTTGAAAAGATTACCCCATGTGAATCCTTATAAAGTATCTTGGCTCAATAAAGGGCAACATGTGTTAGTTGATGAACAAGCATGGGTAGACTTTGAGATAGGAGAGTATAGGGATAGAGTGCTATGTGATATCTTGCCTATGGATGCATGCAACTTGTTGTTAGGGCGGCCATGGCAATATGATGTCAAAGTAGTCCATGATGGGGAGAAGAACTCCTATGTTATCACTAAAAATGGAAAGAAGTTTTGAATGGATCCACTCCCTGAACAAGGGGAAGGAAGTCATGCAGGCTCTAGGCTCTAGTGTCATGTTGATAGAAGGGAAGGAATTCTTGAAAATGATGAAACATGAGGGAAATCAGGGATATGCTATCATAGTCAAGCCTAAAGAGGAATCCAAAGTAACCACAAAGGAGGAAGTACCCCAAGAGGTGCAGAAGTTAATAGACCAATACAAAGGCAAAGTGGGAGAAGATATTCCAGATTCTTTGCCACCCATGAGAGATGTTAACCATAAAATAGACCTCATACCAGGAGCTGACTTGCCCAATAAAGCTGCCTATAAGATGACACCAACTCAAAATGAAGAAATTGCCAAACAAGTCCAAGAATTGCTAGATAAGGGGTTCATAAGAAAGAGCTTGAGCCCATGTTGTTCCCATTGTCTTAGTGCCTAAGGAAGATGAAAAATGGAGGATGTGCATAGATTCAAGAGTCTTCAACAAGATAACCATAAGATACAAATTTCGAATGCCAAGAATAGAAGACCTAATGGACAATTTGGGTGGAGCATGTTTCTTTTCAAAGGTGGATCTGAAATCAGGTTATCAACAAATAAGGATCAGACTTGGCGATGAGTGGAAGACCACCTTCAAGACTAATGAAGGGCTATGTGAGTGGTTGGTGATGCCCTTTGGGCTCACAAATGCACCTAGCACATTCATGAGGCTCATGAATGAGGTGTTGGCAAAATTTCTTGGTAAATTTGTCATTGTACATCTTGATGACATTTTAATTTTTAGCAAGTCCAAGGAGCATATCAGAGATTTGGGTTTGGTAATGAAGAAGTTGCAGGAAGCAAAGTTGAGGATCAATCTTGAAAAATGCGAGTTTCTCAAAACAGAACTTGTGTATCTTGGTTTTGTAGTTTCCCAAGGGTGTTTAAAAATGGATCCCTCAAAGGTTGAGGCAATCCTTCATAGGCCAACTCCTAAGTCAATAGGGGATGTTAGGAGCTTCACGGTCTAGCCTCATTTTATAGGAAGTTTGTCAAAAACTTTAGTCATGTGTGTGCACCCATACTAAATACCATCAAAGATGGAACCAAGTGTCAATGTCAGTGGACAGAAGCTGTCAATAAACGATTTGAGTTATTAAAACAAAGAGTAGCAGAGTTACCTTCTCTAAAGCTCCCTAATTTTAACCAATTGTTCACTGTGGAGTGTGATGCAAGCCAATTAGCCATAAGTGCAGTTTTGAGTCAGAATGGGCATCCAGAAGCTTTCTTTTCAGAGAAGTTGAATGAAGCCAAGCAAAAGTATTCTACCTGTGACCTAGAACTCTATGACATGGTACAAGCAATTAAAAAGTGGCATCATTATCTGCTACCCAAAGTATTTGTAATATTCACAAATAACCATGCACTTAGTTCCCTAAATGGTCAAGACAAGTTGAACCAGAGACACCTCAAGTGGGTTGAATATCTCCAAGCATACAAATTTACCATCAAACATAAGAAGGGAACATCTAACAAAGTGGCAGATGCACTGAGTAGAAGAGTTCTGACAATCCAAGAAGTACAACTCCAAAGTGTGGGAATCAGTGAACTCAAGGATCTCTACAAGGGTGATAAGGATTTTGGTGAAATTTATGTTATTTGTACTGATTTTACTAATGATTGTCATGTTGCATATTCAGAGTATATGGTGCAGGATGGTTTGCTCTTCAAAGGACACCTTCTTTGCATACCACAGTGCTCCATGAGGGAGAATATCATCAAGGAGAAGCACCAAGGCAATTTGGGAGGACATTTTGGGATTCAAGCAAAGGTAAGGAAGTTTGTAGAGCAATGTGTTATTTGTTAGAGGGCTAACGGCACTTCAAGCAATGTAGGGTTATACCAACCATTGGTCATACCTCAGAGGCAATGGGAATGTTTAAGCATGGATTTTGTTCTAGGTTTGCCAAGGACACCAAGGGGTTTTGATAGTGTCTATGTTGTAGTAAACAAATTTAGCAAGATGGCACATTTTGTGCCTTATATAAGCACAAATGATGCCTCATATATATAGCAGGGTTTTTCTTTAAAGAGACAGTGAGGATCCATGGTTTACCCCTCAGCATGGTCAGTGATAGGGACACTAAGTTTGTGAAGAAGCACCAAGGCAATTTGGGAGGACATTTTGGGATTCAAGCAGAGGTAAGGAAGTTTGTAGAGCAATGTGTTATTTGTTAAAGGGCTAAAGACACTTCAAGCAATGCAGGGTTACACCAACCATTGGTCATACCTCAGAGGCAATGGGAATGTTTAAGCATGGATTTTGTTCTAGGTTTGCCAAGGACACCAAGGGGGTTTAATAGTGTCTATGTTGTAGTAGATAGATTTAGCAAGATAGCACATTTTGTGCCTTGTAGAAGCACAAATGATGCCTCATATATAGCAGGGTTTTTCTTTAAAGAGACAGTGAGGATCCATGGTTTACCCCTCAGCACAGTCAATGATAGGGACACTAAGTTTGTGAGCCATTTTTGGCGAACCCTTTGGAAGAAACTTGGTACTTAATTGTCTTTTTCATCTGCATACCATCCCCAATCTGATGGGCAAACTGAAGTAGTAAACAAGTCATTAGGAAATCTGCTAAGGTGCCTTACAAAACAGCATGGCCAAGCATGGGATTTGATCATTAGGCAAGCAGAATATGCCTATAATGATTCAATGAATAGAAGTACAGGCAGGAGTCCGTTTAAAATTGTGTATGGTTGTCATCCCAGAGGTGTAATGGAGTTGAGAGAACTCAGCTCACTGGGTCCTAGAAGTGCACAAGGGGACAACTTTGCAAAGAACATATAAGAGATACATGCACATGTGAGGAAGACTCTGCAGCAAAGTTCAGAAAGGTACAAAGCTCATGCTGATAAGACAAGAAGGGATGTTCAATTTAAGGTAGGTAACTTGGTTATGGCATACTTGAGAAAAGAAAGACTACCTAAGGGGAAACCTAGTAAACTCTTGATGAAGAAGATAGGACCCCTTAAGGTTGTCCACAAATATGGTACCAATGCGTATGAAGTGGAATTGCCACCTAATCTTGGCATTTCACCCATCTTTAATATCAGTGATTTATAACCTTATAAAGGTACTTTGCCAAACCACCGTCATGATAAAGTCACAGAAGTAGGTGAAGTAGATTGGGTCCAGGACTTACCTCCTAGTCAACTTGTGAAGTTGGAAAGTATCCTTGATTCCAAAGTCATCAAGAAGACAAGGAAAGGAGTCTACAAAGAGTATTTGGTGAAGTGGGTAGGATTACCAAAACCAGATGCTATGTGGATGACAGAGTTAGCAATTTTGCAGCATGGGACAACTATCCAAGAACTTCTAAATCAAGAGACTTGAGTTTTCTCCTACCTTGGGAGTATGGTACAGGGGCACAAGTGGTTCTTGAGCCACAATCATGTTTGTAAGCCTTTAAGGCAAATTTTTTTAGTTTGGTGTTTGGTGGCCTATAAGGTCCATTTTTGTTGTGCTTTAAAATAAGTCACAGGGCAGTGTTATGAGCCCTAGTGCAGTCCTTCCTGGCCATATCTTGTCCAAGGTCTTGGAGGTCACCTAAGTTGTTTAGGGTTCATTTTGAAGTGTCTAGAGTAGGTTGGAATCTTATCGATTTCCAAATCTTGGTCAAAATTGCAAAGTTGCAAAAGATGTAAAAGTTGCAAAGTGCAACTATGCAACATTTGTGAGCAACTTTTCCAATATGGTGCTCGACAGTTCCATAGGTGGTCGCAAGTGGTTGGAATTGTTCCAAAGGAGTTTAAAAGGCCTTGGAACCGATTTGCAGAGGTTGTTGATAGTTTGGGAATGAAAAGTTAAATTTTGCTCCACAATTACTGTGTTTTCTTTGTTTATTTGTTGTTTCAGAGTAGTGTACAGATTCGTAGAAGTATTTCCAGAGCATGGTGGTGTAATTTGATGTTTTAGCTTTCTTAGTTGTTGATTTGAAGTCTTGAAATCATTGTAGATAGAAGTTGTGCTAGTTAGAATCCAAACGGGTTTGTAAATCCTGAAATCGAGGGTTTGCATGAAAAAGGCCCTAAATTCTAACATTCCACCATGGGAACACGATGAAGCTTTGTGGAATGTTAGAATAGGTTGTATATTAGTAGATTTTGTAGGTGGTAGAGTTGTGGGAGCAGAAACACCATTTTTCCCATGAAGCCCTAGGCTTGGCATAAGAAATATGACAAGCCCGTTGCGAGGAAATGGTGAATTGAATGTGCAAATGCATGTGTGTGGGTGTGATAAGTGTGCATGAAAGGAAGCTTTGAGGTCAAACAAACCTTATTCAATTCAAGTGTTGGTGGAATGCTCCTAATCGACTGGTGAAAAGTTTTTGTTTGGTCTCTGTCATAGCCTGGTTAAGACCTATGAAGGCCTAATTTGGGCACCTACAAGTTGACCTAATCAAACAAGGAACCCAGAACCCATTCTGCAATATTTCAAAGGTGGATAAAGGATATCCAAAACTAGTATGAGATGTTGGGGTTGATCCAGAGGGAAGTTGTGAGCGTTACGTTCATGCATAATTTCCATACCAAGGTTAGCACGATTAATGATATCGGCCCAAGTGTTAATTACACGACCTTGACTAATACAAGTTGACCTAATCAAACAAGGAACCCAGAACCCATTCTGTAGTATTTCAAAGGTGGATAAAGGGTATCCAAATCTGGTATGAGATGTTGGGGTTATTTGGGAAGTTTGAGAAACATAGCCCAAAAACTCATGAATTAGGGCTAATCCAATTAGGTCTCGAATAGCCCTGTTTTCTACAAGATTGGATCAGATTGTGGGGTTCTTGAAGTGGAACCAAAGGACTTAGGAGAATGAAATTCAGTGGAACTAAGGTAAATCCACACATGACCTGCTACAAGTCAATGGGAAGATCCTAATTGCAAGGGTTTGGGCGCTTGATAGAGAAAGTGAAGAGAAAGGCTCTTAGAGGAGTTTGGAACTCCTTGGGATAATTGTTTTTGAATAAAGGCCCTTGGGAAGGTGAAGAAGTAGAAGCAAAGAAAGAACCATTGGATGGTTCAAAGAGCCTAGGAAACATCTTGTGAAACCAATTTGTGTCAAGACCCAAGACTCTTTGCATCATTAGGACTATATTTAGATCATTCTAACCCCTTCCTCTTTAATTCTAGTTCATTTCAGTTAAGTTTGTTCAAAGAGAGAAGCATCACAAGATCACTACACCTGATGATGAAGTTCCAGCCACAACATTAAAGAAGTGTAGAATGATATCAAACATAAGGCCCCCTTGGATTACCAACATAAACTCGCATGTTCACAGTAGGAACCTTGGAGTCGCCTCTATGATCTTCGCAATCTTAGCATACAAGGGATTTGCTCAAGAGAGGATAGAGTGTCCTTTGCCACTTTATTCTGTATTGGTGTGGGCATAAAACATCCATCAACAAGTACATGTGTTAATTAAATGTAGGTTATAGGTGAAAATGTAGCTGACAAAAATGTTTTAGAGAAAAATTTGAAGAGCTTCACTCCCACATTTGATAGTGTGATTTCGACAACTGAATTTTCTAAAGATCTTCACAGCCACGAAAATAGATGAATTGAATGCAATTTTGTTAATTGCTGAAAAGTGGATGAAGACTAATGAAAAAAGCTTAACACAAGCATTTTCCTCCAAAGAAAGCTCAGACCTAAAATGAAACAAATTTCTCAAGAATCATAATAAAAATGAATCTAGCTAGAGACAACTCTAGCAATTCAAATAAATTTAGACATGAATTTAGCAATTTCAAACAAAGAGCTAACTAATAATTTCAGAGGCAAAGTAGCTACTTTAGAGGAAAGAGTCAGGAAAGATGAGGTGGATAATAATTATAAAAGGAATGTTCAAAGCTTACATTCCAATAAGTTTGAGCACTACAAGTTAAAATGTTTAAGTAAACAGGCTGCAATAGAAAAAAGAAAATCTCATAATACTGTTCAAGATAAACAAAATTTGTTCATTTTCTATTTCAATTCAAAGATGATGGTACATTGATTCTAGACGTTCTTCTGATATGACATCTAAAAAGAATTTGTTTATCAATTTAATTGAGAAACATAATTGCACAGCAGTATTAAGAGATGAACAGTTCTATATGTGGACGATCTTCTATGCTGGGATCAATTCAGCATTATTTGCAGAGTTTTTAGAGCAGCCGTCATTGCAGAATTTAAGATGAAAAGTTTGGGATAGAAGCAATATTTTCCCGTTATATAAGTATTGGAGAAAAAGAATGGAACATTTATGTCCCAAAAGAAGTATGCTTCAAATATCTAGCAAAGATTTTAGATTACAGGTTGCAAATTAGTTGTAACACCTCTTATAAAGTTGGACTTAGGTCGTCAAATTTAGATAAATACATTCCACCAAAGCCCACTTTATATAGACAATTGATCGGCAGCTTGACTTATTTGACTACTACTCAACCAGATATCACACACTGAAGAGTAGTTATCGGGATTCCAACTATGTCAGAGGGATATTGACTTATGGTCTATAATTTCAGCATTCAAAGGACAGTAGACTAGTTGAATACACAAATTCAGATTAAGTAGTTTCCACATCCAAGCAGAAGTCAACCTGTGGTTATACTTTAAATTTTGGTTTTGCAGTATTTTCTTGTATCACTTTCTACAGCAGAGGCAGGGTACAAAGTTGCCACATTTGCAGCTTGCTAAATGGTATGGTTGAGAATATTGTTAAAGGATAGGCAACAAATACAGAATGGGACCTATCGTGTATTATGATAACAAAATTATTATACAGATGACGAAGAATCCAATGTTTCATAGCAAGACTAATTATACTTAGATATATAGACTCACTATGTCAAAGAGTCGGTTCAGCAAATACTAATCAAGATTGTGTACCACCCTGCAAAGTATCGGATAGCAAATATATTTCCAAAGCTTGTAATAGGTTCCAGAAGCTTTAAAATTTTCTTAGAAATCTTCCCAATGGTGAGTATGGGGAGAATGAAAGAACGATGCCCATTGCATGCACACATTCTACACTCTTCTCTTTGTTAAGTCCAGTTAATCAGCAATTTGCATGTAGTTTTCATTCAATTTACAGTTGTTTAAGTTTCTATATAACGGACAATTTCCACTTTGATCAATTCAGAAGTTGAGGCTTAGGATATTTGTATTGTGTATGATCTGCCGATCATTGTTGTTTATTGTTTGCATTATTATTCTAATCCTTCATAACAACTGTCAAAGTCCTAGTTGACTGCTCCATACTAGTGTTAATGTGATGAAATCTACTGATCTAAATGCAGTTGTTGGTGGTGTCATGATGCATTTGTGGTGTGAGGAGAAAAAGAACACTCAAAGGGTTGATCAACAGAATATAATAGATGCTTGATTGTTAAGTACTTAGTGGTTTCGATTTTGTTTTTTGTTCGAATGTTAAGGAATCTACGTGGCCTACTAAACCTGATTGGATATCTCTTACAGTTTTCTAAACTATTACTAGATGGTAGGCTTGATGTAATTTATTAAAAAATTTGGATCTGTTTAGGAGGTTACCACATGAGGCTTTTGTATAGTAGCTTATTAGTCAATATTTAAAATAAAATAAAATAAAAATATCCATATTTTTATTTTATGAAAGCTAAGTATAACATACTAAAATATTGCAATACAATGGAGTACGGCAGATTATAAACAAAATCTACCTGCTTGCATGTGTTTTTCCTGGCTTGTAGATTTGACAATGTGCATTATTTATTTCTGTGTATTGTTTTTCCAAGCAACGATAACCATGTATTTTCCTCCATTGATGGCAAGTAAATTTTAGGTTTGCAGCTCTCGCACATCCTCCTATTTGAATTTATTGTCAGAATTGGACATAAAGAGGCCATCCTAGAAATGGTCCTTGTCCTAGTGGTCTGACTGTGAGAGTTCAGCAAAAGAAATGCCACATCTTATGAAAGACTCACATTTGCTCTGCATAACCTGAATAATCAAACCAGGGAGGATGATGTCCCTTTCACTGATAATCTTCTTTGTGTACAATGCTATTTTGAGAGTAAACTCATGTACCTTAAAAAAGAAAATTCACATGAAGCTCTGCAACATAACATTAAAACCGAAACTTCAGTCTTGCTGATTGCTTTAAGATCTTCAACCACCTGTATGTAGTATAAACAATAAATATGATCCAATCCTACTTGATGCCCAAAATGTATGAGATTTTTTTTGCCAGAAATTATGCCAAGCATAGAAAAACAATAAGACAACAAATCATTTGAATAATTCCTCACATTCCTGTGTCTTTACCATTCCTACAAGGGACTAACTATTTACCACTAACCTAAATGATTGATTTCCTCACAAAAAGTAAAGCCATATGCAAACTCTAGATGACATGCATGCACAAAGTGGAAACATAGACAAGGCAGAAGAGTTGATTGAGAAATATCTCCTAATATAATTTGATACCTAAATTGAGTGTGGCCTAATTGTATGTGATTGTTATTTTCACAAAAAGGGCTTGATGGGAGAGCTTTCAAGATTTTAAAAAAAGTGGATGTCCTCTCAAACTATTCCTAAGAAAAAAGTTGGAATGTAGTACAAGGATCCAGAAAATAATTTGAAACCCTTTCTCCTTTAATAATAGATCTTACTATAATTTGGAATGTAGATTTTTAAATAAGTGGTGTCCTCTTTCACATTTGCATGCATTATGGTCAAAATGTATTTGTCCAAGCAGTTGTCAATAGAGATCAAGATCAAGCTTGGTAGCAAAACCTAGTTCCAAATGGTAGACAATGAAGGACTAGCCTTTAGTTGAAAAAAAGTGAAACTACGAACATTAATTATTAGTGTAAAAATTCTTCAATCTTGGCATAAGTGAGACCATTCTATAGTCCATAACTAGAGAATTTGGTCAAAATGGATTTGTCCAAGCAGCTATCAATGGAGATCGAAATCAGGTCTGTTAGCAAAAACCAGTTCCATAAGGTGGACTATGAAGGATCAGCATTAAGGTGAAAAAAAGAAGTGAAACCACAAACATTGATAATAGTGTAAAATTCTAAATTCTTGGCACAAGTAACACCACTCTACCATAACCAGAGAATTCAGCACTTTCCTTCTGCAACACTATCAACTCAGACTTCCAACTAAACATATACCTTTGTATAGCAGTACAAATTGACACATGCAACAACAAAATAGGTCCTCTATTTCCCTGATCCTTTTCTCCACATAAAACTTTAAAAGAGAACTTGCTTACATATGCATGCCTTATTTCTGGCATAACTGGGAGATAAATATCTAGAACTTCACATCCAGAGCTAAAAAATCAAATTTTCCATGAGCTATTTTGGGTCGCAAATATTTTTTTCTAATAAAAATGGGTGTATTTGGGTGGGCAGGGTTCTTAATGGAGTCATATCACAGACAAAAAATCCTGCCTAATCTGGTCCAAATACTGTCGGATCCAGATTTATCATGCATAACAAATCAGTCCAATCAGCTTCAGATTTCCAAATTCGGTAACCATGGTCAATACCCATTTGTATAAAATTTGAACAATTCAATATAATTAATGGAAAAATAAATTCAAATTCCCTCATTCACTTCTTCAAGTCCAGCTTGGCGGTGATTCAAGAGCTGACCTTAACCTCTTTACGTACAACAACTCTTCTATATTGATATTGTTTTCCAGTTTATGAGCCTATAAAAGTTAATTGTTAAAATGGAATCTGTGGCGGTAGACTTTTAAGTTCCCCTTACTGTCTTGATTTTCGGCTATACGTGGTGTTGAACAATGTTCATTTTTTCATTTTGTAATTTCATACGTACATCCCATGTTATCCTAGTTGTGACAACCAAATGATAATGCGTTTTACTGTGATGGCCAGGATTGTTAGCGAAGATCAGGCAATGTTACTCAAGAAGTTGGGGTTCCACTCAACTAAGGCTAGTTCCACTGCATAGAGGCAGGGGAGAAAAGTACAAGTCATGGGTGCTTTTGATGGCACAGATTTCCCTTCACTCACACGCCAAAGGGTGATACCAGATCAACTAGGACTCGGGAGGAGATAGGAGCTCAACTAGAAATCAGATATTACTAGCACCAATTGCCTTGCCCATATGCCAAAACGAGATTGAAGCTCAACTAGAACTCGGAGATTTTGTTGGCACAGATTGTGCCTTGTCCATATGCCAAAAGGAGATGGGAGCTCAACTAGGACTGATTTTGATTGCACAGATCGCCCTTCGCCCATGTGCCGAATGATATTCTAAGGTCAATTTAGACTTTGAAACTTTGATGGCACAGGCTCCATTTAATCCATATGTGGAAGGGAGATCCGAGCTCAACTTAGACTTAAAAAATTTGGGCACAGGCTGCCTTTCTTTCATCTGAGAAAGAGAGATCGGAGCACAACTTTGACTTAGAAATATTGATGGCATAGATTGCCCTTCTTTATATGCCAAACAGGTGCCCAAGAATCCAAAATCAACTAGGACTCGAGAACTTTAACAGGAAGGATTGCCCTTCCATCCATATGACAGAGAGATCTGAACTTGGCTAGGACTCAAAAAGTTTCGATGGCAAGGATTCCCCTTCAGCCGTATACCAACGGGAGATTTGACCATCATCAGAGATTTTGATGGCACACATTTTTCTCCATCCAATACCAAACAGAAATCCAAGTTGAACTTTGATGCCAAATTGCTCTACATCCAAATGCTACAAGGAGCTCCCAGCTCAACAAGGACTCGGAGGCCTTGATGGCACAGATTGCCCTTTGTCCACAAGCCACAAAAAGATTCGAACTCAACTAGCATGGATTGATTTTGATGGCACAAAATGCCCTTTGACATATGAAAGGTAGATTCAAGTTCAACAAGGACTCGGAGATTTTGACATCCCAGATTGCCCTTTATCCATGTGCTAAAAGGAGAATGAGCTGAACTAAGACTACTGAAAATTCAAGTAACATTGCAAGCTGACACTCAAGCCTGACCTAGAGGCAACAACAGAGAAATGTTTGTAAGAAGGGAGGAGTATGGCCCCGACATCTCCCTCCAACCCTAGCAGTGCAAGCCCA
>MU227912.1:2537887-2549018 GCA_018584345.1 Thuja plicata
ATCAACCAGTGAATCAGGAAGGGAAATACTAAATATTCCCTTCACAGGATCCGACGTGTTGTCAACAAGGGGAAAAGAAGATTTCCCAGTAGGTTTCACACCAAAAAGAGAGGTCCAACTTCCATTTGCAGTATTTTTAATTAAAGGTTGACCGTCTTTTGCAATTTTAGGAAGCTTACCGTCACCTTTCGTTGCCTTCAAAGCATCTTCACGGATTTGGAATCTTGTCCTCCCTTTTCTCTTTTGTGGAGCCCTCCACTGCTACATCTTTTACCTTTTTCTGAATCACTGGCATGGAAAAACTCCGATCGTTGCCAGAGACCTCTTTCCCGCTCATGTCATGGTTCAAAAAGTCCCTTTTTCCACCTTCTCAGGGTTGATTCCGATCTGGGTCTTTGTCCCCTTCTGCATCCTTCTCAGCTCCCTTGGTAATCTTGTTGCCTTCACCTAGATTCGTCTGCGATCCTCCTCCAGCAAGTTTCCCGCCCAAAGGGGAATTCGAATTCCCTCCAGCCCCTCGCTCTCATCCTCTCCTCTCCATTCTCCTTCACATATTTTTAGATTATCATAAAGTTGTGTTAATTAAGTTGTGCTTGTGCTTTTGGGTTGAGGAATCTCTCTCTCTACACTGCCAAGCTTGACCAAAAATTTTCTTCAACATGGGAACTTTAAACTCTGATTCCTTTGATCTATCTCTCTCTGGACTAAGAGTAAGAATACTCACCATAACCAGATCTTTGGATAGCTTCTCTAATTCTCTACTAAGTTGATCCATTATGAATGGAATAAAACTTCTTATGGTAATATAAAGAGGAAGACATATTTTATGATCCCTAAATGGGAGCATGCTGGCCAGAGTTGAAGCAAAACCCAAAAGGATGTTGTAGAAAAAACTTGCTTTTGAGTAGACTTATTCTATTTTCACAAATCCTGACAGCTATAAATGTTAACAATTATTCATGTTTGTTCCCAATGGTCACAAATTACAAGTTTGAGACACCTTAGACAAGGGATAGAGGTAAGGTTGGGGATAGAAACATATTATCCCCACTCTCTTGAGACATATGCTCTATGAGCAAATGCATGGAGAGTTTCATCTGATTTGTGCAAAGGCATATAACCTTGTTTTGAAAACAATATAAATTGATAGAACTATCACCAATGCAATGGTTTGAACACCTCTAATCAAACATCATGTGTTATTAACTTATTAACTATATACATATTTAATAGTAGACATGTAATATGTAATGCTCTTGATTTTAAAATCCAAAGGTAAGGTGTTTTGAGAAGAATCTAGGGACAATTATAAATAGTTTATTCCCATCATAGTTGAAGGGTACAAGGCTTCCAACATTAATGAGATTGAGATGAAAGTATCTTTTATTGCTTCTGAATAGACAAAAATTATCTTAGTACATAGCCTTCGATATCGATATAACAAATATCTCTCGTATGCAACCAACCATTTTAATCCAGAGCTGAACCAGTAGCTTCTAGATTATTGAAGTAGCCTTCCATTGAATAGCATGAGTTATTATTATTATGATCATACTTTGATGGATATCTTTAGCTATGATAGCAATGATATTTAGTATATATCAAGAATTCATATCTGCAAAACATCTCAGTATTCAAAAGATGCTATTCTCAGTGTTCGAATTTAGTTGATATCAGGCTTGGACAAGTATGAGGTAATTTCTACTATGTATTAAAATTAAGATTTTTCTATCATAATTTAATTGTGTAGTCAGTGATTCATATTTTATGAGTATTTATTTATAGAAGCCTGTTTCTAATGCAAATGAATGATATACTTAGAACTCATTTCATCTAGATAGCATTCATAAAAGTGAAGCATCATGACTTCCTAGAAGATCATTCATCTTGTGCTCTCTAATTTAAGATGGCTTTATCACGGGGAACTCAATGATTAAGTACACTTGGGTTGGAGTAGTATTAGAATAGGTGACCTTCCAAGAAGTTTCAATATTTCACTTTTGTAAACGTTAGCTAAATGCAATGAGTGCTAAATAGATCATTCACTCTCATTGAAAATAGATTCATGTGAACCATTACTATCACAGATCAATTTTTTTGACTCAGAGATCATGCGGTTGAATCCTGATATAAATGTCATGAAATCAAGCTTACCATAATTTTCTTATTAGCTTGACAGTGCTTGACCATATAGGAGTCTCCATTGCAAAGCACACAAGGAGTCTCCTATAATTTGCTTTTATGCACCCTTTAAAGGTTTTGGCTTCTTTTCATTGTAGAAATTTCAAGCTAATGAAGGATATGAGATCCTATTCTCTTCCTTAATGTGAAGATAAATCTAGTCAAACAACATAGTAATATGAGTGTAATGCTCTCCCATTTGTGCAAAATTTACTATAGTGGATGAGTCTGAGAAGGCTGGGGTAAAATGGTTTTGTTATAGGATGCTTCAAGGAACTTCAATGAATGGAATATGGTTGTGCATATATTTATGGGAGTTTATGGCAACATTTATAAACTTATAACTACATAAATAAACAAAGCAACACTTAGACTCGTTTAAAAGCCTGACTTTAAAAAGTGAGTTCTTGCATATTGCTTAAACAATGTTCACACAATTAAATCTTCAAAGAAAAATATTGTGACACCAGAGTCCCAGAGTCGCGGACATACTTAGGTAGACTTTCATAGTTGTTCATTGTTTCACAAGGCAAGGAATAAGTGCCAAATAACTTAAATGAATCCTTGGTAAAGGGTTTTCATATCGCATGCATGATTTTATAAATTGGTTTTTTATTGTTTGGCTTGATCAACTCTCGTGCAACTAAACAATGTCCTATCTTTAAATTTCAATGTACTTTGGGATGATTTTGTAAAGTTTCAAAATCCCACACAATGAATGCATTCAAATCTACATCACATTAGACAAGAATTTCTTGCTATTAGTTATCAAACAGGTACATTGTTTCACATGGTTGGTTACTTGAACAGGACTTGATGGTACAATTAGGTACCAACATGCTTTTGATATTATTACATTATTTTCTGAAACCACATGTGTATATGTTACTTCAACAAAAATATGGATGCTATGTTTTAGAGATCATCTTCCCATAGAAAAATAGAGCTAGAATCTATGCTCTTGCATTAATTTGCAATGACTCAATATCCTTCTAGAAGCAGTTTTAAACATGATTGTGTCTAGTTGGTCCATCCTTAAAGTATCAGGTTTTTGTTACTACAAAGAACTCTCTCTCAAATTTTATTCTAGTCTTCTGCATGAAAAATAAATTCCATGGTTTGGCATTTTTCTCTCGTGGTCTCCAATCATCCATATTTCTTTTCCTAGTGTTATTTTCCATTGCAAAGCACACAAGGAGTCTCCTATAATATTCTTTTATGCACCCTTCAAAGGTTTTGGCTTATTTTCATTGTAGAAGCTTCAAGCTAACAAAGGATATTAGATATTATTCTCCTCCTTAATGTGAAGAAAAATTCAATTTCTCAATGACACAACATTTTTTGCTAAATTATAAGAAGATAATATTGATAATCGTGTTTATAAATTGGATCTATTATGTCTTGCATCTAGTTCTAGCATGTCTAAGATCAAATTTAATATGTTAGGGTGGGATGAAGTCCCTCCCAATTGGTGGACCAAAGTAGACTTCCAATGGAGAGGTCCCTCTAAAAAAGTTAGGTATCTTGGAATCCCATTTGTTGTCTACCCCAACCTAAAGGATATGTGGTTTTGGATTGAGAACAAGATTGAAAACATGCTAGATAAGTGGGATAGACAAAACCTTTCCTTTGTTGGCAGGATTCAAGTCTACCAAATGATCCTATCCTCACATAGTTTGTACTATGCATCAGTATGTATTTTGAGTGGGTATCAAGTCAATGACATTCAGAAGAGAATCAAAGCCTTCTTATGGTCTGAGGGAAAAGTTAAGAAAAAACAACACTCTGTTAAATGGGAGTGGAGTACCATAAATAATAATATGGGTGGTCTAGGATTGAAGGATCTTAGTGATGCAGAGCCCTTAGTATCACTAATCTATTCCCCCAAAACTCTAGAATAATTCCAAAACTCCAAACCATACCAAGGGCCTAGCAACTTCTCTACAATCCCAACATACTCAATTGCTTGTTCCTCTCACAAGCCACCAACACACCACACTCCTATGAATAACCCAACACATTACTTCCAGGGATGAAGTCAAGGGTTACAACACACTTCAAGGTTATGAGCATGAATATTTGAACCATGACAATCTCTCACCCAACCAGACAACCCCACACTTCCTATTGAGCAAATTCAAGGCTATAAGGGTCACTACTAATCACCAATAGGGAATAGATGATATCTACTCTACAAATGCCCACTCAAAGGCTCTTTTGATTCCTTATGGAAACATTAAGCAAGATCCAAAATCTCAATCAAGTGCTCATTAACTAAGCCCCAAATCGCTCAAATGACTTCCAGTAGACCTAGTGATAATTAGGTCACTTTTACAAAGGAAGTCCTTCAAGATGAATTCACCAACTCCCAAAACATACTGGAATCTCTTCTGCAACATGAAAAGTGACTAAATCCAAGGTTTCAATCAATTACTCCACCCCTATTATGAGTTATGTTTATTTACTTTAATTTTGGCCAGTCACATGACGATGCATGGCCTATAGTTTTACTGATTTCTCCCGCCTCTTGCATTCTCCCACTCTAAGACCATACTAAAATTAAAATAAACTCTCCAATATCAAAAGCTACCAAGTTTTAGAATTTTTCCATGGTTAGACTGTGAGATATGGAGAAAACAAATCAAAACCCTAGTTCAGGGCCAGAAAACGACCTGGCACTGGTCTTTGGTTGATTTCTCTCTTATTCTTTCACCTTATGACCTTAGACCAAGTTCATTATAGAGATAATAGGTACCTCCTAATTAATAGATGGTTCATAACTCTCAACTCAATCGTACAGGTCCGTACATGTACACAAGAACTTGAATTTGCAGGAAAAACTGAATATTTTATTGTCTATAATATCTTCTCCTTACAATCTTTCAACCACTCGACCATAAGAGTTATTTTTAACCTTATACACACCATTACCAACAATTCATAACTAAATTTGAAGGGTCATGACCGTTGGCATTCCCACTTCCACAATTTTGCAATATTTTTGAAAAGTTGCATTATGCAACTTTGACAATTTTTTTGCAATTTCTACAAAACAATGAAAACCCAATAACATGCATTTTACCCTTCAACCAAAATCAACCTAAAAACACCTAAGGACTACAAGGAAACATCCTGGGACCCACATGGACCCCTAGTGCCCATATGTCCAGTGTGGCTTATAAGTCACCTACCTAGGACATTGGGTTACAAAATGGGGTGTCTCATTACTATTTGAAATCAAACAATTGGAAATCATTTCCTAATCTAAACATTGTGACTTTGGATCTAAAGATCCCCTTTGGACTCCATGTCCTTATTGTTAGATGCTCATGTATCACTCAGATTTTAGGGTATTTCTTTGGATGCTAAATGGATTATCCAAGCTTTATATGGAAATGAGCCATGGAAAGTGTTGGTCAGAAACAATATTATATTTGTTGTTTGTAAAAATGCTAGACAATGCAAGAAAATCTCTCTTTGTGACATCCTTATTAACAAGCATAGTTTCATTCATGTTGGTTCTAGTGTGTTTCAAAGTCTTTGGAAAGCTTGGGATATGATCAAGGTAAAGGTAACCAACAACAACTTCTTAGTGACAAGATATAAGGTTATTGATTCTAGATCAGTGTGGTAGAATTTGGAACGTAAAAGGTAATTCCCTTGCTCTACTATAGGGTTATTTAGCCAAAAAGTGAACTGAGATAGATATTAAATGTTTCAAAGAAAATATCAACAATGGAAATTTTATTTATTGGGATTTATTGGATACAAGATTCATCATTTCTCAATCTCAATGGAGCATACCCGATTCTTAGAAAGGTCTATCAGGTGTTCAACACCTTGGTCTCTAGTATGGGAAATGATGAGAACTCATTTGACTTTAAATCAAGTGATGGATCCTTATTGTGCAAAATGAAAGCTCTATAGATTATGATATAGCTATCAGGATTCAATTGTGTATTTTTTTAGTTAAACTCGTTGACCCAAGTTTCATGAGTCATTAACAAGAATCCATCTCTCATTAGAATGAATAGAACACTTAGCACTCATTGCATCCAGGTGATTCTCACAGAGGTGAAGCACAAGGATTTCCTGACCTCCCAGGAAGTCTTAGTGCTTCACCTCTATGAGCATCACACAGATGCAATGAGTGCTAAGTGTTCCACCTTCCACCTGCCCATTTTTACCTTGTTTCAATTGTAACACAATTAGTATTAGTTGACTATGGAATAACAGTAATAACACTATACTGGGATCCGAGACTCATGGTTAACATTAAGGTTGCCTATGATTGAAAATTACTGCCACTATTGTTATTGTTATTATCATCATCCTTCATGTCTGTGGGATATTGTCTAAACCATGGTTTCATAGCAGATATACCCACAACATTGTCCATGATTTCTCCCCCTGGTGAGGATTGAACTGAAGACTGCAATCTTTAAACATGCTCTCCTTGGATGAGTCATCTTCATCATGCTCCAATGCAACTTGAAACAACAAATTAGTCTTCTCATGCATTGCAATTTCATAGGAGGTGATGTTGTTCCAAGTAGTTGGAACTTCCATGGGCCTAGAAAGTGGAAGTTGGGTAACATTGACCCTTGAGTTGTAGGAATCCCTATCAAAACCAGAAGCACCATTATATTGTTCTTAATACATGCGCTCCATGGTCAGAGGCATTGAATATCTTGCTAGAGTACTGGCCTAAGAAGGCCTCCAGTTTAGGGCTCACATGACCCCCCAAATTCTTTTGAGTCATGTCATATTGTGTAGCTTGTACTCTCGAAAGCCTTCTATCCACCATGTTTGTTGAATGAAGGCCTACTAGTTGCAGTCCAGGTGGCTTCAAATCATTCCAATCTACATAACAAAAAGGAAAAAAAATTTGTTTAAATACATAATGTTAATAAAACCAACTTCAAATGATCACTCTATAACCCAATTTTTATAACCTAAAATCAACCCAAGTTCATGTTTAACAGAAGTATTTATTCCTACTGTGATCTTGTTAACTTTTCTAAGGACCTTACATATTCATAAAGATAACCAATAGGTTTTGGTTATGGACTTCTTGGCTACACTTTCCTTACCTTCTGTTTGGGACCTACTGAGGACCTCCGTGATACAGAGAGACCCATCAGACCTGAAGGGCACAGTAGTATAGAATGGCCCCCCTCCACTTTCTCCATAATTATGATAAGTGATACTTGAATGAGGCATGTGAGAAGAGGCCTGCAAATTACAGAAGCTACTGGAAGTTGATTTTGCAGAGAACTAGTGAGGAGGATCCCTACCCCTAGCCTCTACTGCTAAATGGGGTGAGAGGGAGAATGCAAACCAACTATTATTATTGGTATTATTCATAGATTTCACTACCCACCAAACCTTCTAGTTAAGGTTTTATCATAGGAATCCTAAGTTTCAACAACAACATAAATAATACAGTAGAAATGCTTATGATTTCATTGCCAAAAATTTTATGGAACTTGAGCTTTCTTTGCATTGAGAATCTTACTGGTTAATCACTGAGTTCCTCAAACACCCACTTACCAAACTTGTAGAAGCCTCTGAGGATCTATCTTAGCTCAAATCTCAGTGCTAAGTAGGATCTATCTAGTTACCTATAGTTGTGTTTCTCTTCTCTTAACAAAGACCATTTCAAAATATCACAACAAAGGTCATGAACCCAAATTTTTATTCTAAAAAAGAAAATATCGTGAGCCCCTTGTTGTTGTTTCCCTTATTTGATGGAGAATAATATACTTCATTTTTTACTCACATATACTCATAAACTGATATTTAAGGCATATTTATGAGTATATGTTAGTAGAAAAAGAAGTATATTGAATTTGGTTTTATAAAAATGATTGAAAATGGATTATATCAGTAGGCTACCTACATCTATAATATCAACTAATTACATACCAAACACAAACTACATAGGAGAGGAACATGGGCTTCATTGTGTTTGATCAACATTGTTAGATGTTTACGCTTCAAGTTTATTTCCTGCATACTTGTATTTCTCATTTAATTGGCCAACTAGTTCTTTCATTATAGTTGGGTGTTCTCTTATGGATTTGCATTATGTTCCTCTCCTATGGTGTTTGGTGATTGGTTTTTTGGTATGTTTAGGTTATTAATGGATCTTATCAATGATATAAAAGTTCAAGGAGAGATTGTCAAGAGGACCAGAGTCATTCCTCTTGTTGTAGTTGTTCTTGCCAGCCTTGCCGCAACCACAGTATTATATGCAAAAGAAGGTAGAAGAAAAATGAGTAGACGTAAGCACAAAAGAGATGTAATTCCTTTTTATATACGTATAATCAACTCCAATGAGATGGATTACTTTGACCAAATATGCATGAGTAGACGAGCCTTCTTTCATCTAGCCAATATTTTAAGGAAAAAAGGAAGCATCACAGATACAAAAAACCTCACGTTAGAAGAACAATTAGTCATGTTCCTCCATACCATTGATCACAATCTGAGGAATCATAAAATTTCCCATAACTTTGGGCACTCATGAGAGATAGTAAGCTGATAATTCCACAAGGTCTTAAGGGATATCTTAGCGCTCCATGTGGATTATTTTATATCCCTTGGTCCAAACACTCCTCTGTAAATCAGTGGGAAGAACCATTTTGATCCATACTTCAATGTATATCTCCTAGTGGTTCAATTTGGTTTGATCGAGTTGTAATCCTATTATCGTCTATTTATTAGATTATGAATTTGTTGACTACATGAATGTGTGGGAGAAATTAATGGATCCCATATATAAGTCACTATCGATGTCAACATACAAGCTAAATATTACAATAGAAAAGGAAATTTGTCATAGAATGTTATGGGAGTGTGTTCATTTGATTATCAATTTCAATACATCCTTGCTGGTTAGGAAGGGTCTACTGCAGATAGTTGTGTTCTAGCTTCGTCTCTCTCGAGATTGGATCCACTAGTAGTTCCCCAAGGTACGTAAAATATGATTATATACTAAAGCATACAAAAAATAACATAACGTTATATAACAATATACTTTATTTTATGTAGGAAAATATTGTTTGGTCAATGTTGGCTATCCAAACGTACTGGGATTTCTCGCACCTTATCGATGTACATGTTACCACCTAAAAGATTTTTCAAGAGAAAACCCGATAAACACACTACAAGAGTTGTTTAACCATCGACACTCCTCACTCAGGAATGGAATAGAGCATACATTTGGGATTTTGAAGTAGCATTTTCCTATCCTGAAGCATGCGATGTCTTATCAAATCATGACACAAAAAAAAGATTTTTTTCGCATGTTTCATACTACACAACTTCATTATGATAGACGACGACCTTCCATCTGAGGTAGAAATTGAAGAGGAAGATGGTCGTGATCGGATAGATGTCCCAATGCTTGAGACGCCAGTGTGAAAGAGATGATTGGGGGAAATTTTGAGATGAAATAGCGAGAAGGATGTGTGAAGACTATAGATCTTGATCTTAGTTGTTTATATGACTACTATGATAGTGTTTAAACTTTAATGTCAGATTTCATAATTTCATTATGGAAAAAAAAATTCATGAGTTCATTTTATATCAGCGAAAACTTTAATAGCGAT
Source organism: Thuja plicata (assembly GCA_018584345.1). Taxonomy (NCBI): domain Eukaryota; kingdom Viridiplantae; phylum Streptophyta; class Pinopsida; order Cupressales; family Cupressaceae; genus Thuja; species Thuja plicata. Next base: position 2,547,685 of record MU227912.1, read on the forward strand.
TATTCGCCAATTGGCGAGTGTCACATGTTGGCGAGCGGGGAATTGGCAATTTTTTTTCATATATTAGATTCACCCTATCGCCCAACAATTATTAATATTGGGTCCAATGCCCGGGCCCATCGCCCATCGCTTTATTTAATTTTCTACTTTTCTTACACACTATCGCCAATGAAATCTAATTTTTGGTCCCCGTAAATTTTAAAAATTTGCCTATAATTTATACGCGACCCAAATGGATGGCCTATATTCGCCAATAGTTTTATACATATATATTTATAGGCGGCCCCAAATTCGCTTGGCATTTTGCGGACGCGTGTCTCAACCTGACCCAAAATTGCCAGCTTTATTAATCATACCTTCATATTGGACAACCCATAATCGCCTCGCAAATAACAAAAGACATGTTAAAATTACGTGGGCTTCGCCAAATTTGTATACCTTGACCTAATACCTCTCGCCGAATTGGCCAAATAAGGATAGTATAAAAACATTTGATCGATAGCAAAGTTTCAAGCTGTTGAGTGCAACTGCATACTGCATTGGGGAGTAGTGACTGCAATTTAATTTGAGGCAAAGGTAAGTGATACTTATTCTGCGAATTTGTAATTTTGAGTTCATTATTATTTAGTGGTAACCAATTATCAAACACTGGTGACCAAGGAGACCTTAGACATTATTTTAGGGCCAATAAATCCAGAATCATATTTATATATTTTAGTCTATTGTCACTTCTTCAACAATTTAACATTATTTTTTGCAGTGGAAGTCGTTGGAGAATGGATATGTCGAACAAAAATAAGGGTAACAAGAATAAGGGTAAGGCTCCTGCAAGTGAGGAAAGCCAAAAGAGGCCAGAAAAATGCAGAACCTTATCATCATACTTTGGTCATGGTGTTGGAAATGTTTCTGTCCAAAATCGGGAAGCTGCTTCATCACAAGTAGATTTTGAAGATTCACAACCTGAAACTACACGACATATTGAAGTAGGCGAACCTTATATCTCAGATCATGATGAACTTGAAGAGGATTTTTAGTTAAATACCCAGAGTAGCCATAATAATATAATTGACTTGGATGAGACTGAGAATGTTAGAGATGATGATGGTGCAGGGAAAAAGAATAGGAAAAAACAATTCAAAAAATGATTAGAAGTGGGAGTTGTCGAGGAATTTTCAAATAGAATGGGTGTCAAAGTATCCATTCATTGAACTAGTGGACAATCCAATTGAAGGTCAACCTCCGGTAGAATGCAGATGTAAGATTTGCACCAAGATAAATAAGAAGGAAAAGAGGTTGCAGTTAAAAATTGACACCATAGAGAAGCATATGGGTAA
>MU227912.1:2549109-2564709 GCA_018584345.1 Thuja plicata
TTAAAGGCTCTATTGAAGCTTGTTTTGGAAAAGCATTGGAAGTAGAACTAATGGGAAAAGTTGTTCAGTTAAGTGTTGTTTTTAATATTTTGAGCAGAGGGCATCCTATGATAGACTACCCATCATTAAGTGTTTTATTACACTTTCTGAAAGTTCCTAACTATCCTAACAGTCACTGGTCAGTAAATAATGGATGGGAATTGGCAAGTTGTCTTGCCTATGTTGAAAAAGAGGATCTAAAGGCAAAAATTAAAGAGTCAAATTTAATTGCATTGTCTTTAGACGAGGTTATAGCAGTAGATAATACTTCATGGGTATTCATGCATGTTTATACTGTACACAATTTTGTCCACCAACCTCATCTACTAACTTTTGCTAAAATGAAAGATAATACAACAGCTAAAAATCTATTTGAACTAGTAAAGAGATCTCTAATTGAATATGGAGGTATAAATGACATGACGATTGCCAATAAGTTGGTGTGTGTTGGAGCGGATGGAGCTTCAGTAATGCAAGGCCACAGGGGCGTTCTTTGCACAAAGATACAATCTTCTTGTGCACCCTACGTTACTCCCATTCACTGTATATCCCACAGAATGAATCTAGCTTTTGGAGTTGTTAGCAAGCATGGTCAAGTACAAAAAATTGAAGTTTTAATCAAAGAGCTCTACCAATACTTCTGTCGAAGTTTGAAATGATTGAGGGAATTTCAACACTTTGTCAAAGGACTAACCGACGGGAACAAGCTTTTGAAGGATAATGATACTAGATGGATCTCTTTGGATGGACCAACGCATCGAGTGTTTTCAGAATATCAATCGTTTCTTGGTCTAATGAACTCAAGTCGTGAAGAAGCAGGGCTACCCAAATTTTCTGAGCTTCTACAAAGGTTAACTAATGTAGAGACACTCTTAATGTTAGCAGGTCTTATCCCCCTGCTGGAGGAAATGAGAAATATAATGAAAAAGGCCCAACAAAGAGCAATGTATATTGCATAATATGCTACACTTCATAAATTGAAAAGCATGACGCTAGATAATCTCTATCGATCATGTGTCAATGTAAAATTTGCCAGCTGGCTTAAAATCACAGATTTGGACAATCCTGACAACTATTTAAAGATCGATGTAAACGGGGAGTTATGTGCAAAAGTACGCGGAGTTGAGATACCAATGTACTACTATGCCAGGGTTGAGTCTGAGGAACCAGGAAGGAAGAACAAGAAGTGAGTATCAAGTGTTAAAAGGGAAGACTTTACCAAGATCATTGAGTCTGTAACTGCTTCTGTGAAGCACATTGCCTATGATCTTTCCTCAGAGATTAGAGTAAGATTCTCTCCAGTCAAACTAATTGAATCCAAGTCTATTGTGTTTCCTCGATATTGGAGTATGAATAATTCAAAGGATTATCAAAATAAGCTACTAACTTTTATAGATCATTTTTGCAAAACCATAGAGTTAAATGGAGTAACTCTAAATGGAATTTTAGATGAATCTCGTTTGAGAGAACAATCAGGCCATTTTTCACAGACAATGAGGGAACAATATAATATTATGGAGAACCCCCATGAAGATGGATCAACAACAAGGCTCTGGAAATATCTAGCTGAGAGCAAAATGTTGATTGATTCAATATCAAAAAATTTCAAGCTTGTTGATTTATGTCTGACCATGATATTGGGGTCGGTGGAGGATGAGAGAGTTTTCGGTGCTTTGGGGTTCCTAAAGTCAAAGAAAAGAAACAAAATAGACAAGAATTTGGAAAATTGCTTGAGGCTCTTTACATCCAGGTATGAAATTCATACTTTTCCTTACGACAAGGCACTGAATTATGGAGGAATAAATGTCAGAGAAGATGGTTGGGCAACATTTCAAACCAAAGTGGGAGTGCTAGAGACAATGATGTGACTGTCATTGACTCATGCACTGAAATTGTTAATGCTAGTGTTGAACTTGAATTAAGTGGAGGTATGCAGAGTGAAGAAAACATATTAAAGAACCAAGGAGGCTATGAAGTTGATGGCGATGAATCCAAGGATCCCGATAATGAGATGATGTGGCAAATTGAACCTTTGTAGAAGTAGCAGGTCCTAGGTATTTATTAAAAATTTTGTTGTAGTCTACCGTCAGTTTTTGTATCTCGTCATCATTCATCAATCATGCATAATATCATATTCCAATGTCAAAATTCAAAAACATGAATGTGGTTGATAATCTCATGAATTCTACAATTAATGATGGTTTTCTTTTGCATCATTCAACTCATATGGTACAATTCTTAAAGATTTTATTTTTTATTTTTTTGAAAACATAGCAATTCATATGATACAATTCTTAGAAATAGAGATTCTCATTAATTTATTTACAAATATGACACAATGTAATAATTCATACGTTAGTAGTAGTAAGAAGTAGAACACAACTCTATGTGATTTTGTTTGGAAAAGTGAATTGACAGTGAATTATGACTCAAGAGTCAATACCCAATTTCAATTTCATTAATCATTACCCTTAGCAAATGACCCTGAATTCCCTTTTATAGAAATAAGGGAGCAACAATAGCTTCAGGTTGATTTTCCTAATGTGAAGAATCAAGACCAGTACAACATCTCTACAACTGTACATTTTTGCATTTGATAGGATGGTTTAGTAAATTAGCAATAGCATTATAGCATCTACTACATTGATCCTGTTAAAAAAATAAAGTTCAAACTTGTTACTTTTAACTCAATTCAAGCCAATAGATAAATAATATAGAGATGATTGAAACTGAAAGTACTTTCACATACTATTTTTGATCAGTTGATTCTGCCAGTTTGTTTAATAAGATCAATTTTGCATCATTTGGAAGGTTAATATTTTTCAAGTTATAGAAGATGACCTGTGACCTTGTCAGCCATTCATACTTGTTAGACTGACTTGAAAGCAATGATCCTTCCAATACTGCATTCAAATTTGTCAATGGTTTGATGCAGTTTGCAACGCCTTCATGAGTTGTGTCCTGAGGAAGCTTGCCTAAATCAGTCCTCATTGTCTCCTCCATCCTTTTTTTGTAAGATTCTCTTCCAACAAAATCTGTTAATGAGTTATTAGGACCAGGACTCGGCAAACCATGACCTATCATTTTGGTTGTTGTTTGATTCATCTTGGCGAGCTTTATCTCAAATAAGGCAAGAGTTTCCTCTACTTCCTTTAGTCTCTGATAGTTTTGTAAGACAGAGGTTACTTTTATTGATGCAAGACGCGGTCATGAATTCCCTTGCTTTCCAAATGCCTGTCATTGGTTGTGTTGATTTTATTCAAAATCTGTTTTGCAATTTTCTCTCTCTGACAAATTTTTTTGTTATTGTCAATGTGCTCTTTGAGCTTCCCAAAAACAACTCTAAGAATTTCATTCAATTCAAACCAATCACACAACCTATCACCACTCACCTTTATTCCCCCCCAAAGGTCTCTTTTAATTTGCTTGACTGTATTTTTCATTTGGTCATTCAAGTTGTTTTCGTAAGTTTTAATTGTCTTATTTTCCTACTTTAGCTCTTCTCTCAATTCTGACAACTGGTGTTCACTCTATTTTTTTATTTTCTCCGCTTCCTCTTCCCACTGGTTTGCTTTCTCTTCCCACTATTTTGCATTTATCCTCTCATCCTCCAATTCTTTCTTTAATTTATTATTTACTTGTGCCACACTCTCCATGCTTTTGTATAAATTTACTGAAGAGGCTTTTTCATCCTCAAGATTTTTATTGCTCTCTTCCAAATTTTCCCTCACAAATTTCAGTTCTGCCTCCATATGTTCTTACTGAGCAATTGCTTCTTTAGAGGATGAATTTTTTATCCTTTTCTCTAATTCTTTACACCTGTTATTTGTTGCTTTCTCCTTTGCCTTTTCATTAACCAGGTCTTCCTGTAGCTTTTCTATTCTTCCCTGAAGCTTTCCATTCTCTCTCTCCAACTTCATCACCGAACTGTAGACAACTTGGTTGGTCATTTTCGACACATTTATCTTGTCCACATTTTTAATTTTTGATAAATCCATTTGGAGGGTGCTAACTTAAAATTAAGCTGGATCTATCGGACTCTCTAGTGGATTGTTATCTCTAGCCGGGGGCATAACAACCATGAACTCCATCATTTCTTTCTTTGGGTCATATGTGGGAAATAACCTATTCGATGCAGGTTCTGCATCATGAGCTGCAACAACTGCATCCCTCTTTAATGTCTTAGTATTTTTTCTATTCCTATTTTTTGTTTGTTCAAAGTTAGTTACAAAATAATTGTAACGAAAATCAGGGTTTTTTGACACAATTGAATGTTTGAAAGGTGAAATAGAAATTGCAGCTATGTATGAGCTTCCACCTGTGGTTCTAATAATTGCACTGTGAGGATTAGTAGCAGTAACACCCTGACCCATTACAAGTGGAGTATTTGGATTGTTTGGAGGGTTTTGTCCTGAAGGTGTGGCAATTGTTGGACTCACAGTCACAGACACCATTGGCATTGTTGTCATAACCTTTTGCTTCTTTACACTGCCTTGATCTCTGGGATCCACTAATTTTGTGTCCAACTGTAATTTCCTTTTCGGACCACTGGTACTACCCATGCCATCCCCACCAATGGTAGTGGCACTTGATTCAGATTGAATCTTAGTGCTTGGCAAAGGTGGAACTGGATTTGAAGATGGAACAAATGAAGGTGCAAGGGTATGAGAAGGAGTAGTACCTTTTTCTGATGAACTTCCAATTACTAGTCCCCTACCATATTTTGGTGGAGCGGGTGTGTAAATTGGATACCAATTCCCTTCTCCTATGGGACCCAGACCACCCCTACCTGGAAAACCCACTTTTTCTACCATCTCTGCCCCTTTGCCATATTTTTCTTTTGGGGACGCACTGACTCCAATAACAATTGTCACAGAATCCCGCCCATCAAAATTCGTATCTTGATCATCATAATCACTAGGATGTGCTTGACCAGGATTCTCCACATTCCACAAATCGCTAAATATTTCATCCTCGTCTACATCATAAAGATCTGCAGAGGTCTTTGGCTCACCGAGATTCTTCCTCATTTCCCAAAAATCTTTAATTTTGGTTGCAGTCCAATTATCATCTTTACATTGAAGCGTTATGTTGTTTGAAATAGCTTTTGTAGATGGTTGAGAAGCTTGCTGGTAGAAATTGTAGGATGTCTTTTGTTCCATTTTTACTTTCTGCTTGTGCAATGCAATAATTTGTGATAAAAATTCCTGTATTGAAATATTATTTTCAGCGGCGTATTTCTCCATCTCTTTTTTGACCTTGTCCCAGGACTTCATGTTTATAAATTTTTCTATGAATGGCATACTTTCATGTTGGCATTTGCTTGCAGAGCTCCCATTCGCTCTAAGCTTTGATCCAATTATGTTTAGTGGATCATACTGCCAGTGACTGTCAACAACAAAGCAAGAATTTAAAAAAAAAAGCCTCTGCCACTTTGAATCCTCTTCTCTCAAATGTGAACCCTCCCAATGAGAAAGGCAAGGAAGGAAATATCATTTTCGTTTGTTGACCATTAAAGAGTGCATCTGTGGTCTCCATCTGCCGAACATATTCCAATGCAAATACCCTCTCTGTTATATGTATTGGAAGTTTGTAGGGTTCTACCACTGAACCGTTAAACCTTAACACAGTGTAGTCTTCCATGAAGTACCAGTCAGCCAATTGTATTTGACTTCCGAGTTGAATGCAATCTCTACAAGACACAGGCAACCTAGGCAACAGAGTGCTTGTAATTTTATGATACATTGGCGCCAAAAAGAAGTCTACAAATTTTTTATAGTTCCTTCTATTATCACTCATCCTTATCTGAGGTGTCCATTAATATATTGCATTTTGGACCTGACTTTGAAGCTTGTTTGTCTGAAATATTGCATGATGCTTTGCTAAAAGAAGATAGCACAAGTAGGTTGTGAGCCTAAATGTCTTCTATGAACCTCTTTTAATCTTTAGAAATTGTTCTTGCATGCAATGAACAGTGTGCTCAATAAAATTATATTTTACTGGTTCTTTTTCACAATGAATATGAAAAATCATTTCAAGAATGCTGGCACCCACTTCTTTGTTACTATCTAATCCCAAACAAAATGCTAGCAAGGAAATACTATCCTGAACCCATTGCACAAAAATATCATAATCATAAGGAGGCTTATGATTTGAATCCAGACTAGAACTACTTGTTATTCCTTTGATATATGAATCTTTCTATTTTGCATCTATTGTTTCATAAGTCTCTGCCAGCTTTCCCAGGTCAATGTGCACGTTTGATTTTTGTGCTTCAAACCCTAGGTCCAACAGAATAGCAAATTCAGTCTATGTTATTGACAAAATCTCCTCCTGAGTATTTTTATTGACAATTGTTTTTCTATTTTCATCATAATTTTAGGCGCAAAGCATGACAATTTCTGGACAAGGGAATAATTGAGGTAACGCCATGCATGCTGACCCAACAACCCATGGTGCAATTTTATTTGTCTTTGCCTTTAACGTGTTGTTAAGTGGACAAAATTTTGAATCCTTCATTGGATCTTTCCACTTATTTTCAAGTGCAAATCTAATTTTCATGATTCCCTTATTTCCATGGATAACAAGATCAAAAATATCATGGAATTCATTAGTGAAACCTGGTGTTTTAACCAGTTTGTGAAAGTCTATTCTCTCTGTTTCCTTTATTTGGCCTTTACTCATACTCTTGGTATTTGTTTTTCCCATCGTGGACCGTGGTATACTAGTATTACTATTGACTTGTATGAAAATTCAAAAAATTCTACACAGGTGACAACTACAATTTACAGGCATGTTTGAAAATTCAACCATAATTCTACGACTATAATCTAAACAGTAAACCTCTATATTTGAAAAATTTAAAGGGCGGGACATGGGTGTTTAGGATTTTACCCAGAAATTCAATTTTTGCAGACTATGAGTGGGCAGAGAGATGAGAGACTCTGTTGCATTCCTCAATCCTCAACCTAGAAGCCATAACCCCTTTATGAATCTCCAATACAGTATACTAGTAAGAACTGAAAATATAAAAACTTAGGTTAAAATTGTATAATAGTGAGTAGTACTGAATTGTCAGTCATGACTCGCCACTCGTGTTAACTTTTATTGCTTCTCTGGATATCTGAGGTCACTAGGACACGTACCACTTAATTGTTTGGCCTGCGGTCAAATTGAGCTTATTACTTATTAAATGTTAAGTTACTCTTTTACTCCAATTATGATTTTAATTAAACTTAACTTAGTGTCCACATGTCATGATTCTAGAATAGGTTTGCAAAAATGGGGGTTCTTTTCCCTTTCGGCCCGATATACACCGCACGTCATTGATCTATGCTCATCCAATGTTCGCTGGTTTCTTTTAATCTTCCTTTATCTTTCGGTCGTCACTCGTCATCAAATGACACCGATTGAATGAGTGTACATGTGTCGATATTTCAAAATAGGATTGCCCAAAATACAACGTACATCGTTGATCTCTATTCATCCAACGGTCAGTGACAGTCACCATCATTTGTAATTGTGGCAGATCCCATTTATTTACTTTGAATTATATTTATTGGATGACACCGATTGTGTGAGTGGTCACGTGTCGTCCGATTGAATGAGTGTACATGTGTCGTGATTTCAGAATAGGATTGCAAAAATGAGATTTCTTTTCTCTTTCAGCCTGAAATACATCGTACGTCGTTGATCTCTAGTCATCCAACGGTCGCTGGCAGTCACTATCATGTGTGGCGGGTCCCATTTATTTACTTTGAATTATATTTATCGGATGACACCGATTGTGTGAGTGGTCACGTGTCATGATTTCGGAATAGGATTGCAAAAATGAGACTTCTTTTCCCTTTCGGCCTGAAATACACCATACTTGTTGATCTCTGCTCATCCAATGGTCACCAGAAATATAGTTACACATAACATCATACGCCAAAAATTTATTAAATTTAAATAAGATTAAATATTGAAACTGTCTAATATAAAAATAACTAATCAAAATATTGCAATCATAGATAACTGTCTAATTATTTATTAATTTATTAATTTATTACTAACCATAATTTATAAAATGCTTTAAACTTTTACAATTCCACATTCACAGTTGGACACATGACACATAATGATAATTACATTTGTCATTGACATGGAAAAATTAAGTTAATACTCTTAAATAAATCACACACATACATTAAACATTGTTACATTTTTTGGTTCATAGTATGTGATATCACAGATTCACACATCGTCGCATCGATTTGGCAATGTGAATGGTCTTATAATATATTATTTATTATTTATCAAAAGTAAAGTCTTTAGATTTTTTTACAAAATTGCAATTAAACAATATTAAGTCTTCAAATTTCTTTACAAAATCGCAATTAAACAATATTACGCAAACAATCTATTATCTCATACACTGATACGTGTCTCGTTTCCGGAGGAAGATAGAAAAATTACAATAATTATTAAGAGTCGAACAACAAAATTTTCATTAATTATTTTGAAAATTTACATCACTAATATTATAATATACTTTATAACTATAGAGTTTAACTTTAGACTATAGTCGCACCGTAAACCCCTACAAAATGGGAAGTATGTTTACCCACAAAATGGGAAGTATCCAAACAGTTACAAAATTTGTTACCACAAGGGCACAGGTTTGATCATATAAGAAAAAACAAAAAAAAAAAATGAAATGCAGAAACCCATTTCAAGAACATAAACACTAAGGGTCTTCATCTCCATCTCTGTCTGAGAAGAATTGTCTATTGAGGATAATCTCCCCGAATTTATTGAGCCAATTGTAGTCCGTCTCCTCGAGGTCGGCGAGGTGAAACCACTTCCGCAGGAAGTCCCTCCCCAGCCGCGCCCACTTCCGATGTTGAGTCAACTGCCTTTCATTAAGGTTCAGTAGGAAGGGTTGCCTTTCCACATTGCTGCCTCGCTAGATAAGCTTTTCAATTTCATCAGCCCAAGGGATACCCAACCCCGGTTCTGCAAAGACAACGACTTAGACGTCGTCCACCAGAAATTGATCCTTGAAAACATTCCGTAGCAGCATAAGCATGTCTACCTTCTCTCCTCTAAGGTTGATAAGAGACGCCATGAAACAGGATGTAATGTCTATGCTGACGCGGTATCTCTTCTTGTTGTGAATGAACTCGTGGCCGAGAACCATCAACACAACATTGTTAATGAAAGAGCCCACTTCCTTGCAAATGGAAGTGATTACTTCGTCTGGTATCCTGCCCAAAAAGGGATTTTTCTCATCAGTTGATGTAGTTCTCAACCTAATTGGTGTGTCCATCTCTGCCTAAACTAAAAACCTAAATCTTCAAACTACACAGAAAATTGAAATTAGAGGGCTGAAGCTGAAAGGCAAAAAAAATTGAAATTGATGAAGAAGCAAGCAAGAATGTCTATTAATAGACCTATTCCATATCTTCCATATATTTAGGTAAATCATTCCCATTAATGCATTAATGCAAGAGTGTGGGAAGTTACTAATATAGTCAGTGGTCACTATACTAATAACTACAGTTTGTACTAGTACAATTTTGGAAACTGTGCGAATTTCCTGATGGCTAAAGAATGTCACTGTCACTCTGACAAGACATTCATTTTGAGAAAACTGTGCCCGAGATAAAACTCTAGCCATTGATCTACATCAATCAACGGTATCAATGAATACGTTTACAATTTAGGGTTCTAAACAAACAGGTTTAAGGTACGCGTCGACGGTATCAATGCTCATAGTTGGTAGTACAATGTACATACCATGTGCAGTTGTCAAATGTACATACCACTTGCATTTGCCAGTGACGACAGACAACTCTGCTATCAAAGAGGTGATATTAACTTGATGTGACTAAGAATCCAGAAATTGTAATTATTAGATGTTTTATGAATTGCCATTTGGCATTTGCTAATTTTAGATTTTAGTTTTACTTTAAAGTTTAAAGAATAACTACTTTAAAATTTAACAATTCGACAATCGCACAGTCACACATGCGACATGATACATGCAAAAGTTAAGTAATATTACTGTTAAATAAATAACATACTATCGTACATTAACATTTTAAAATTTGTTTGGTTCATTTTCAATTTCACAAATTATAAAATCACATATGTCACGACTCAAACATACATATTTTACAATTAAATCCATAAAAACAAACTGAAATGAAGTTGCAAACTTTTCATTAATATTTTCTATAAATTTACAATATTCAAAATTTTGGACTTGGAGACTTTCACTTGAAGTCCCTACAAAACTTTAAAGACAAAACCTAATATAGTGGAAATTTCAAAATTTTCAGGTGGAGGCCATAGGGACACAACACTAAGGATTTTCCCCTCCATCTAAGTAGAAATTTTTAGAGACGACAAGCTCTGTGAATTCATACAACCATCCGTAGTCCACCAAGTCATCCAGGAGAAACCATTTGTGAAGAAAATCCCTACCAATCTGCGCCCATTTCCTATGGTGCGTCAACTATTGAACATCCAGTTTCAAAAGAAAAGGTTGAATGGCCACATCTTCGTCTGACTCGAAAAGCTTGCGTAAATCACTTGCCCAAGGGATCCCCACCCCTAATTTTGCATAAACAACAACCTCAACAACGTCACCTAGGAATTCATGTTTGAATAGCTTCCTTAGCAGGAGCATATCCACCTTCTCTCCTTTGAGGTCCAAAAGAGATGCCAAAAAATAGGATGTAATGTTCGTGTTAACTTGGTACCTATCGACATTTTCCAAAAATTGACGGTCCAGCACCATCCTCACAGCCTCATTTGTTAAGGCTCCAAACTCCTTGCAAACTGATTCAAGGGTTTGGGTTGAGACCGGGCCCAAAAAGGCCTTTTGTTCCTCTGCAAACGTGCTTATCAAATGGATAGGAGTGTCCATCTTGAAAAAACAACTACCACAATATTTGAAATTATACTAATACAACCTAAAAACCAAAACCAGAGGCAATCTTTCAAGCACTAGAAAAGGCAGACCCAAACCAAAGAAGAATTGAAGAAGGAAGTGTAGATCATCTATAAATAGCCCTTAATTCTTTCTCTAGCCTAATTAATTCATTTGTCCTTCAAAATTTTGTAAATCTTTTATATTAAAAGCACAATCGTTCATATTAAAAGCACGACTGTGTGAAATTAGAAATAGCCAGATTTAGTGTCAGTGATAAAACATTTCTTTTATTAATGACAACTGTGATACATTATCAACCGTCCACCTAAACAGATGTAAGACTTGATACGTGTAAATAATGATGTCATTACGTGATGTTGCATTAATTAGATAATAGTTATGGTGCAGATTAATTTGATATGTGTCATCATTCTGGTGAATTCCTGGAGAATTCTATTTCCTTCAAGAAATTGGGTCAAAATTAAACTTCAACCATTGATCTAGGATTATCAAACGGTCTCAAATAAGACATTTAACATTATAAAATGATGGATGTTACTATTAGGTTGTGTGTCGATGTAACTTTTTGTTCTTATGAATACCAACATGTGTTTAATCTGCAAACAAGTTATTAGTTGGCGTTGGCCCACATGACGCATTGACAAGTCCCATCTTTTGAAAATCGCCAAAAAAATATTTATTTTTCCCACACTTAACGATAGATTAGCCAAAAAAAAAAAAAAATTTCAAAAGGCACATAAAATTCGCTAGCACAAATATTTTTTTTCCCTTCAACAAAAAATTATTCGCCTCATATATTATAATGAATTTACTTTAATAAAAAAAAAATCACCTCACACAATATATATTTTACACCACATTAATGTATTATTCGCCAGGATTTTATGGAATTTTCATTGGGCAGGGAAAAAATCGCCTTCGCCTTTATATTATTTTCCTACTTTGGCAGAAAAATTTGCCATCAAAATTTTTTTTCCCCTAAATTAATGTATGATTCACTAGCATTTTACACTTTTTCCGAGGAGGGGGTTTCTTAAAGTTATCCTTGTTTTATATTAGTGTCGTTATGACACATTTAGTGTTGGCATGTTATATTTAGTGTTGTTACGACATATTTAGTGTTGTTACGACATATTTAGTGTTGTTATGATAGATTTAGTACTGCCATGTTATATTTAGTGTTGTTAAGACATATTTAGTGTTATCATGTTATATTTAGTGCTGTTATGACATAATTTGTGGTGTAATGACATATTTAGTGTTGTTATGACATATTCAGTGTTGTTATGACATATTTAGTGTTGTCATGTTATATTTAGTGTTGTTATGACATATTTAGTGATGTCATGTTATATTTACTATTGTTATGACATATTTAGTGGTGTAACGACATATTTAGTGTTGTCATGATATATTCTATGATTTTATGATATATTTAACTTACTATTATGACATATTTAGTGTTGTCATGTTATATTTAGTGTCGTTATGAATTTTTTAGTGTTGTCATGATATATTCAGTGTTGTTATGATATATGTAGTGTTGTCATGTTATTTGGATATGTTAGTTTTGCATTTGAAATAATGATATCAATGCATCCTTGTGCTTTTCGTTGGATATGTTACAATTGCTCAAATTCTTTAGAATGGATACCATTTGCATTTCATACAATGATGTCAATGCATCCCTATTGTTTTCCGTTCAATATGTGACAATTTACATCATTAATAGGTGGTGTATGTGATTCAGGTATGTCATACACAGATCTATTGATGAGCATGGATGTTGACGTTCAAGTCAGCCATCCAACTTCTTCTTCTTGCAAGAAGGTTTTGTGTCTACCAAAGAAATGGAACACAAGTTTCTAGACTTTCTCCACAAGCAAGTGCAGTTTGGAAAAAAAGGTGAAGGGTGTTTTAAAAAAGAAGCTTGGACCACCATTGAAAGGAGGTTCAATGCGGAGTTGTTCAAATGAATCTATCTAAGGATAACTTCAAGAACAAGCTGAAAACATGGAAGCAAGGTTATCGAATAATGAAAGACTTGAAGAATATAAGTGATTTTGGATGGAATGAGAGTACTCAATCTATGGACGCTGATGATAGTGTTCGAGATGACTTATTCAAGGTAACATGGTCTTAAAATCGCTTCTTTTAAGTTGAACATATCTAATTTACTAATGAAAGACAAATAATGAATTCAATCGTTATGCCATCATACAGAGAAAGGAATTTAAAAAATCCAAAGTGTATAAGAGGCAGTTGTTTCAATACTACAATGAATTAGCCTTCATTGTGGGGAATGACATAGCTAAGGGCACCACAACTGCAACAACTCAAGAGACAGAAGAAGTGAACCTTATGGATGAGGCCCTCAATTTCAATGATGAGGAAGATATCACTTATCATGGTATTGATACCGCATCTTTTGAGATTGTTGCTGATTTGGCTGATGATAGTATCGATACACCTACATTGAATCAATCTAGTGCAAGCGATAGAGAGAACCCTTTATCATCGTCGTCAAGGAGGCGAAGGCGGAAGAGGAAGAAGGGAAGTATGGTAGGTTCCTTGGATGTGATTTGTGAATTGATCAGAGAGTTGGGTGTAGGCCTTAGAGAGCCTCTGAAGATGGATAAATCTAATTTAAAAAATGATGAAGCTAAAGTGTATAATGCACTAAAAGCCATCACTAAACTTAGCGAAGGTACTATGCTTGACGCATATGATAATTTTTTGCTTGAACCTACAAAAGCCAGAGGGTAGAGACAATGAATGAATGGGAGATAGTCACATATATTAGAAGGAAGTTTGGAGGACTCTAGTTTTTCTAATTCTTGCTTTAATAGACAATCGTAATTTGTATGACATTCTTAACACAATGACTTTCATTTGTGATAAAACATTCTTGTTGAATCGGGTGGTGCTGAATATGATTATGATAATGTCAAGCCATTGATAAGGTTCTTCAGATATTCTATTCTAGTGTATTTTAAGATTTTTTATGAATGCATTAATGTTATCATTGATTTTTTATATATGCTGACAATGATGTGTCATGAAACCTTTACTTTCTGATCATAAATTGGATCCTAGAAAATATACCATAGCAACAGTAAATATACCATAACATCAATAAATATATCATTATAACAACACATGATATAATTAGTGCTGATATGATATATTTAGTGCTACTCCAACCATGCCTTCAAGAAATAATTTTTTTAGCCCCTGTACGATGCCCTACTTTGACACCATTTAAATTACTAGATTGAGAGTGAGTGTTGTCAAGCATGTTAAGTCTCTAGTAAGCATATATATGGTTTAGGTCTTCATGATTCAATCTCTGATAACAAACTGAGACTCAATCCAAAACCACCATACATCTTAGTGTTGTTATGATATATAGTGTTGTTATAATATATTTAGTGTTGTTATGATATATTCATAGATGGCATGGCTAGAGCATCACTAAATATATCATAACAACACATGATATATTTAGTGCTAATATGATATATTTAGTTATGCTCCAGCCATGCCTTCTACGAATATATCATAACACTAAATATATTATAATAACACTATATATCATAACAACACTAAGATGTATGGTGGTTTTGGATTGAGTCTTAGTTTGTTATCAAAGATTGAATCATGAAGACCTAAACCATATATATGCTCACTAGAGACTTAACATGCTTGACAACACTCACTCTCAATCTGGTAATTTAAATGGTGTCAAAGTAGGGCATTGTGCAGGGGCTAAAAAAATTATTTCTTGATGTTAATCTTTTGCATTATTTCTTCATTTCTTAGTTGATTCAGTCATATTATAATATTTATGCAATAAATGTAGTGATAGTGGATTATTGATATAGGGTTTATGGCTCTTGTAAATGTGCCGAACTGTCAATGTGGTGGTGGGCAGTGTTAGTTAGTTAGCTTGGACAGTTGTTCGTCCACATGCTAACAATTAATTATTACTTGTTGGATTCCCCTAGGTGACAACTAGCAATCAGTTTTTTGATTGGTTGGGTGTGTTGTTTTTATCTCAGCCGTTGATTGAGACTTGATCTCGGCCGTTGGTTTACCAATGAGGGTAGTATAAAAGGGGGGTCTAGGGGCATTTGGAGAACATCAAGTCAGAGAAGCATTTGCAGTGTTAGCAAATGAGTTTGCAGTGATAGCAAACAGTCTTGCAGTATTAGCAAGGGCGCAGTGATAGTGTTGGGGATAGCAGTGGAGGAATATCAGCAGGAGGAGTTAGGAGATAGTCTAAGTTCTACCAGTAAGAGGCAAGGAATTTTGTATCTCTTAATTTGCAGAAGATTAATATATATTTCTCATCTGCAGTACTGGTTTTCCCTTTGGGGTTTTTCCAGGGACAATTGTCCAAAAATATTGTGTTCTTTGTGTTGCATATTTCTTTCGTATTTTTATTGGTGAAGTTGCAGTTGTGTTATTTTTCGATATTCAGCTGTAAATATATTTTCAGCAGTTAAATAATCTTTATGAGATAGGAGATTAATAATCAGTGACTGCAATAGGAATTTTCACATGGTATCAGAGCAGTGTTGAGGGTAGAAAAGGTTTACCCTAGGCAAAGGAAAGAA
>MU227912.1:2620696-2636943 GCA_018584345.1 Thuja plicata
ATTAAATAGGCTAGGGGAATGGGTTAATTGCAAGTGGGTATTTGATTTAGGGATTTATTTAATTTCTTTATAATTAAATACTATAGCCATGTTTGATTTTGGTTTGATTTGATTGGTCGAAATTGATCTGAATTACATGGCTATAATAATTAATATAAATCAGTGATAAAAATCGCCTAGGACATTAAATTGATTTAAAGAATTATGCCAAGCAGTAATAGGGTCGTTTGGACATAATTGAGGGTATGATCACACTTAAGTCAAATAGGGTCCATATTTAGAACAGTCCAAATTTAGGTGGTTACATTTATGACTGATTTACTGTTTTTGTTTCTAAAGTTTTATATCCTGATATTTTCTACAAATTATTAAATTATATTTAAAAAAAAGATTTCCCATCTTCTATTTTTGAAAATTAGCCATACCCAAACATTTACAAATATCCCCTATCCTCATCGCTATGATTTAAAATCGACAAAAAACTATCACTAATTATCAAACCTTTTAATATTTTTGAATAACCTCTTAGTTATGGATGTTCTGTAATGGACATAGATAATGAACCTTTAACCTTCCTAAACTCAGATAAAAAATTTACCTTTGACCATCAAACCTGTTGATGTTTAAAAATAGCCTCTGTGATGGACCTTATCAAATCATATGCAGTGGATGATGAAGCTTTTGAGTCTTGACCTTCCAACCTTAAATCTTAACGTGTAACATTGTTGTCACCAGGTCTTATGGTTTAATGTTTTCAGCGTTAATCTCCAATAGTGTGTGGGCATTTAAAATTGGGAGTTCACTCCTCTGGGTTATTTATGCTTGGAATTACCTTATTTTCATGTATCAGGTTGTTGCCAATTCATTCCTTGTCTGTATTTTATTGTTAACATCTTCTTACAGGATCTCTTTTACTCCATTATTGTCTATTGTAACTTCAGACATATGTTGACATTAATATAACTTCATTCTTGAAGATCATTTCTTTTGGCATGTATAATTGCAGTATATGCTGTCTATCCTTAAAGCTAGAGCTGTAGCTGCTGGCAATGAAAAATGGGGTCATCCACCAAGCAATGCAGGTCACTATAACAATTGGCCAGAGGACACCCAGTTCTTCAAAAGTGAAGGTGGGGACTGGAATTCACCTTATGGACAGTTTTTCCTTACATGGTATTCTGACATGCTTCTCCACCATGGTGACATCATTCTGGCAACTGCTGTACCCATTTTTAGCAGCACAGGTGCAAAACTTGCTGCTAAAGTGTCTGGCATCCATTGGCATTATGGAACAAGATCCCATGCACCAGAGCTAACTGCAGGGTATTGCAATACTATATTTAATGATGGGTATCTTCCCATAGCTCATATGTTTTCTAGACATGGGGTAATCTTTAATTTTACTTGCCTTGAAATGAGAGACTCAGATAACCCTCATAACATAAAGTGCTCTCCAGAGAAGTTGGTGAAGCAGGTTATTGACGCAACTAGGAAAACTGGGGTTGCAATGGGCGGAGAGAATGCTCTTCCTAGATTTGATGAAACTGCATACAGACAAATTATAAAGAATTCCATAATGAAACCCTTATGTGGGTTTACTTATTTAAGGATGAAAGATAGTTTATTCCATGGTGAGAACTGGAATAGATTTGCCTCTTTTGTGAAAGAAATGTCCGAAATTGTGAGTGTTGTGGATTCAAGGGACGAGGAATATACAGATGCCGGGCTCAATCACCATTAATATATGGATGTCTCAACGACTTCAAACTTTTAATGGCACAAACTGTAGAACAGGGTGTGAACATTGGGATCTCCAGAGATATGAATTTGAACGGGACAAAATGGTGTTAAATTCATTTGCTAAGTCTAATTATTATCACTCTGTAAGTAGATTAAGTACTGCTATATTTTCTGATTTCATGGGCTCTTACAAATGTCCATATTATATATAAAGAGCATTAACCCTGGTGTAATTTGACTCTATTTTTGTTTATAGATAAAATATTTTTATACAGTATTGTTTATATATATAATGTTATAGAGTTTTTTTGGTTTATTGTTGATTAGGAATTAAATCTTGGTCAGTTCAATACTCTTCATCATAAGAAATGAGACCATTCTCAATTCTCTCAACTCTTAGTCAAGAGATATTAATTTAGATTTCTATTATCAATTTAATGTATAAAAGTAGTCTAAAATTTTATTGTTAAACTGTTCATTCACAAATTTCAAAGGCAATTTTTTATTTCTTTTAATATAAATTTTTAAAATTTAAAAAATATTTTTCAAATAATAAAATATCAAAAATTAATAGGAATGACAATACCAAAATAAGAGACAATGCGTCAAGTTCTTTACTACCAATAGTGTATATAGTTTATAGTAAAAAATAGAAAGGTGTTTTTATATATAGGCATCTAAGAGGAAAGAAAGGGAGAGAGATGGATGGGTAGAAAGAGGGAGATATGTCTAGAGGTAGAGGGAGAGATGAAAGTAAAGGGGGAGAAATAGATATAGATTGATATAGAGAGGTATAAGGAGAAATAAAGATAGAAATAGGGAGATAACAAGGGAAAGATGGAAAGATATAAAGAAAGAGCTAGAGTTAAAGATATATAGATGGTGAGATAGAGTAATAGAGAGATAGAGATGTATGAGCTGATATAGTGAGAGGGAGAGCCAAAGAGAGACAAAGAGAAGTAGATATGAGAAATAGAGATGGAGAAAGAGTTAGATATATAGAGAGAGATAATTAGGGGGAGATAGAGATATATAGGAAGAGTAATATAGAGAAAGATATATGGGAAGATAATGTGAGAGAGGTAGAGATAGAGAGAAAAATAGGTGAGATAGGGAGGGGCTAAGGGAGTGAGGCAAGGAAGACAGATTTTGTAGACCATAGGGGAGTGGATGTCGACAAAGGAGAAGGTTGGAGACCAAAACCTCCCATAAACAAGTGTGATATAGGTTTCTCATGAGTCTCAGTGCTTTGTTGTACACATCATAAACCATGTCCAAGATTAAGAGTTCAAATGTTAAGAGGAGAGGGTTGAACAAGTGACACATTAGGCCCTTTCAATGCTCCAATGTTAAATTTAGGAACTTTATATTCTCCCACAAAACATGGTGTAAAATCTAATGACCCCCAATCATCTTCTAGGAGTTTCTCTTGAGGGGTAGGAGATGGTGTATCAACTTGTATTGATATTAGTTGCTAAAGATATTAGTTGTTGAGAGGGTAAAAGGGTGAAATTAATATAATAACAATGCAAGCCACTTTAAATACAACTTGGTAAATTTAAAATAGTTTGACAACAATGAGGGCAATCTTTCAATTTAATCTACCCAATTTGTTACCTATGTTGCAACTTACAATGGATGTATTATTTTTGTGTATCCATTAAATGGTGTTGTGGGAAGTGGGTCCATTAGTAAAAACTTACCTTATCATGTTCGATATCATTGTATTTTGGCATGATTATAAATTAATTCTTTTACCCTTTGACCCCTAAGGGAGCAAAGTTCTCAACTGGTTTAAACTTTGGAGACCTTTTTCTATTAACTATTATAGAATTTAAGTTAAATGGTTGGTTGTCTGTACTTGAGGAGAGACATTCATTGGATTTGGGGAGTTTTGAGCTCTTGAGAATCCATTCTTATGAAAATTGTAGGCTAATGTATTTTATTTTTATATGTTGACTTAGGGGTGATTACATCCTTCATATAGTACAAAAATATTCTATTTGCTAATAGACATATTAATAATCAAGCCTCAGGTATTTTGAGCTCTCATTTTTTTTTAAAAGTACCTTATTTGTTAGGATCATGTGGGTCTATTTGTTAAAGCAATTGTTGTTATATTTCATGTATCTTGCTAAATGCTCTGCTTCCTAACATTGGCTAGGGGTGCATATCTATCTATAAGTAAGAAGCGTAGTGGTTAGCTAAATACTCCCTATATTGTTAGGGATGCAATTTCCATGGGTAAGTAACCTAATGTTCATAAACTTCAATTCTTACTATATTATTTATTTGCATGATCTTCATTGAGTTTTATTATAAGTAGGTTTTCTCAAATCCAACTGTATAGAAATGTACCAAGAGATTTTTTTCTCAAACTACCTATGTAATAACATCTTGATGATGGATCATAGAGTGCAATATGAAATGTTGATGCTAAAAAAAGTTATACAATCAAAGCTAGATGCAATCAAATAATATTAACATGAATTTTGGAAATCTGATAGCATTAATAACCTTCAATGAACCTTTGTAGAATACAAAGTATATATAATCTTACAAGTACCTAGACATTGCATTGGGATAGTCTTAAAAGTTAGAAGATGTCAGTGAATCACCAATGTGAACTTCGAGATGTTTTCCAATAAAAAAGTTCATGAGTATGTGGATATGTGTTCAAGGTGAATCATATGCTTTTGCTACTTCAGATTTTCTGCATTATTAGACTAAATATTAAACATGTACTAATGAATTTCTGAAATTGGATGGTTGTCATTATGGAATAATTATTGGTACCAAGTACTATAGTCAATGTGTGAGTGTAAAAAATAAGGACCTTATACTGGTATGTCACTCTCAAAAGGAAATTCGATGTATGATCTCCTTCTTGGACATATTGTAAGGCAATTACGTAGGGGCCACATTGGATTTTCCTATGAAGAACTAGGGCTCACTTATGAATGTTCTACACAGCTATGTGAGGATTTTGTATGTGGGCTACTTAATGGTAGATAATTTGCACTTTTATATTGGCACAAAATTCACAAAGATGGATTTTTGGGTCAGTATCTTAACTTCGTGCCCATTCCCACTAGATGCTGAAAAACCAAATTTTACGATATGGGGAACACACTATCGTAGATCTACATCATACTTCAAAAATAGGCTTCCTAGTTTGTAAGCATCAGTGCCATTATGGCTCAATAAAAGAAACACTTGAAGCCAACCTATCGTGCCATCGTAATCCACCCATGTGTCCCATCTTCTTCCGTAGCTAGAAAGAGTAAGATCATCTATTGAGGTGGTATTATTGGATTTCATATTGTTGGGTTTCATGTTGTTGACATGATTTCCCATATGGACTTCATCACTGGAATTGAATGTCACGAACTCCAGTGCCACAATCTGATTCAATGCATATCCCTCTGCTATGTTTTTAACGATGCCCAGATGTTTTATCAGACTAGAGTTAAAAATGTTCAATCCCAAATTTGCAAGGAAGAAATTGAGTCCATCAGACATCCCCATTCGTTGGATTATCAGTAGCCTTCGAGATGAATGAAAAATTGAAAATGGGTAGAATTTTTTTTCATTGCTCTAATAGAACCATCTCGTAGAGAAATTAAATCATTATGGATTTCCCATCAAAGGCTCGAGATTAGTTGAGTCTTGGTGAGCTCAATCCCATTATCAGATATGGAAGCATCTCTTGTCACCATCATATTGGTTTGGGGAGGAAAGTTTAAGGCAATGGCTCCTACATTTGCCCCATGAATGAAATAATTGAAGAAGCTAATACATAAAATGAATAGTCGAGACACACAAATTCTTTGGAGACTAGCCATCACACCTAGTCCTTTATTCTTACAATGTTAGGCTCCTCTTTCAGATAGTATGCAAACCAAAAATCCCTTGTGGGCTAGTGGACAATAACACCTTAGGAAATTGAGAAGCTATATTTCAATCTTTCTTCAAGTTATGACTCAGACTGTGATAGAGAGAGAGCTGCTGCCCAGATTGCTAAAGCTGGGAAGACTAAGGATGATCCAGTCTCACACTTAAACAACATAGGGAAAGAGATGTTAAAGTGCTTCAGGAAAAAGCTGCAAAAAAGGTAGCAATAGAAGCTGGAGGGAAAGTTGTTGGGAATAAGAATGCTAAGAAATAATATATGCATTGAATGGTCTATGACTTGAGGAATGTTGTATGCTTGAGGTACCATAATTGGAGTTGAAATAAAGATTAGTATAAAGTTTACATCACTCTATCAAACTTGTCCCATGGCTCTACGACCTGTAAATTCATTTTTCTTTTTGTCCAGTGAAACAATTCTATATTCATAATAATTACATAGATTCGACATTTTGCATTATCTTTGGTCAGTTGTTTCTCTTTACAAAATGATATTATGTCCTTCCCAACTCTTTCATTCTCAAAGTGCTTATATTCACTGACGATTACTCTCATCACACATTGTGTTCTTAATGACGGAAAGCCATGGAAGGAGGTAACTGTATAGCCTCTACCTATGGTTTTAGGACTCCAACTATGATCCTCCATAATCTCAATACAATAACCAATTTGAATAGGATTACATAATATCTCATGAGACAATGTCATATGAAGGACAAGAAGAAAAAGTCACAAGTGTAATGTACGAAAAAAATAATTTAAAATGATAATAATATATGTTTAGTTAAAAATGTGTTCGAGCAATATGTGTGAGAGACATGTCTTGACCGAATCTATGGTCATATGCTATTGTGATATTATGAATAAAAGCACTATTGGGATATTGGTGTAGGATCACCTTAACAACATGATGCAAATCTATCAACTCCTCTATCTCTCCTAGGACATTGGTGAACAATAAGGAAGTCAATGGGACTCAAACCTAATATTGAGATCCACTTTGTAAGACCTTTTGCCAAGTAGGTGTTTCTATAAACCTCTTGGTCAAAGTTGGTAAAAGGATCACTTAGATGTTAGTTAGGATATGTTAGAGTCTAGGTTGATGTTTTAATGTCTTTTGGTTCATGTGGAACCCCAAACATGTTAGGAATTAGTCAAGTTGCTCATTGAGAGCAAAGAGTGCAAAACTACACAAAATGTTGTCAATGCAAAGTTGTCAATTATGCAAATTTTGCAAAATCATTGTAACTAACTCCCCAATGGTCACAGCCTTTGAAAATCAGTTGTGGACGTTGATAAATGTCTCTACAGTACCCATATGGTCGAGTCTAAGAGATAAGAGGCAAAGATGAAATTTTTGCATTGAATCAATAAAAATCAAACACTTTTTCCTGTCATTTTGTGAGTTTATGAAAAATGTATGGTTTTGTACGGATGAATGGGAGCATGAGACCAATTGGAAAATTTGAAGATTGTAATTAGCTTTCATTTGCAAATGTTTTGGGCTCCTGAGGTTTTTTTTGAGGGAGATATCCAATTTTCTGTCGGCAGGGGTCCCCAACCATTAGTAACCTAGGGTTTCATAGAGAAATGTTGATTTCTCATCTTACCACCATCAAAAAAATCTAAATTTGGGTGAGATGATACTTTGGCATGTGTATTATAGGATTTTAGAAGTGATTTGCAGGAAGAAGGGCGCCATGATGAGCTTTGAATAAATCTAGGTAGACATCTCCATGTGGCTACCTATGCACAATTGAGAAGATTGAAGGGATGAAACACTTTAGTGTGGAACCAAGGCTTAATGGCTTGGAATTGGAAGTTTTTAAACCTATTATAAATATGTGTATAGGTGAGAGGACTCTGGATTGCAGAATCATAACACTTCCTTTGTGAAATTGCCCAATTAGGTCTAGTAGGCCTAGTGAAAAACTTGAAGGCAAGTACCTTAGATCTCCGAATCAAGTCTAATAATTTGATTTTTTTTATGTTTGTCATAAAGGGTATTCAAAAGGGTGAAAACAAAAAAAAAAGTTGTGCTTGTCAAAAATTGTAGTCAAAACCCCTTCTGGTTAGGGCTACAAGCTCTAGGATCCCTTAAAGAAGAAACTACCCTATAGAATCCTAGAAGGAAAAGTTGGTGTATTAGGATCATGTCTGTTAGGATCCAAATTGACAATGTGTATGATGGTGTCATCCCACCCAGTCAGTAAGATAGTTTGTCACATCTTTGGTACAATTGTCGTGAAGTGCACATGAATGCTCGACACATACTACGGCTCGACACATACTGCACAACTCGACACTTACTCGACATTCCATTAAGGTGTCAAATCAATGAACCAAAGTTGCATTGAGATTGATTCAAGGAACTTGCTAAGTGTTTAATGCAAGTGATTATGGGAGGGTTGGAAGGTTGTAGCAATGCTTAGAAGGAACTCAAAGGTGTGAGCCCTTGACTATTTCCTTAGGACCCTTTGTTAGAACAAGCCTAGGAGGGGTTTGATGTGAGTAGTTGTAACTACCACAAGGGTAAGGATTCCATGATTTTGGATTTAATCTATGATCAGACAGGGGCTCTGCATCAAGTGGTATTAGAGCTTAGGAGGAAACCTAAGGAGAAAGACAAAAATGTTAGAAGGAGATGGAGAACCAATTTGAGAATGACTAACATAGAGTTATCCAAATTAGTCAGGGAAAAAATGGCTGACAAAAGGGCAATGAGGGCTGATAATCAAGTCTTAAGAGAAGAGTTGGAAAGACTCAAGGGAAGAATAGACAAGAAGATAGATGGACACTCTAGAAATGATGAAGAAGAATCCCCTGAGCAGGAAGAAGAAGAGGTTCCTGCAAACCAGAGACCCCTCTTGAATGCTCTTAAATCCATGGAAAGAAGGACCATGGATGGAAATATAGACTTGCCTATTTTTAGTGGGAAAATGGACCCTGACCTAGCCATCGATTGGATAGATTCCTTGACAAGTTTCTTCGAATGTGAAGATATACCAAGACATCAAAGGGTCAAGATTGCAAAATCCAAGTTAAAGGGAGGAGCCCTAACTTGGTGGAACTTCATCCAGACTGAAAGGGTGAAGAATGGTAAGAGTATGGTATTGACTTGGAACAAGATGGCTGCACTAGTTAGGGAAACATATGTCCTTGAAGACTATGGGGTACAACTCCATAGGAAGAAACAAAATCCCAGACAGAAAGACATGGAAGTGAGCACATACATCGAAGAGTTTTAGAAATTATGTATGAAGGCTAGCACAAAGGAGTCAGAAGATGAAAAGTTGGGAAGATATATCAATGGATTGAAGTTCCCAATCCAAGAAGAATTAGGTCTACACACCCCAAAGATAGTACACAAATGCTACCAATTAGCATTGAAGGTGGAAGATAAATTGAGGAGAAGACATAAGCAAAATAATAGAGGGAAGAACATGCAATGAACTGAATATAAATTATTTAAGATAACATGAAGAATAGTAATAATAATAAAAATTTCAGGGGTAGAGGAAACTCATTTGGAAGAGGATAGTCCCCAAGACCTTTTGAATAACAAAGACAAGCAGATAAGGAACAAGGAGAGTCAATCTCTAGAGGCAACTATGGAGGAAGGAAACCATTCAGAAGAGGAATATTTGGAGGAAGAAACAACTGACCATTGAAGTATTTTTAATGCAATCAGTTGGGACACCATGGTACTAGATGCCCTAGAAGAGGAGGACAAAATCTACAGGGAGAAAGAAGAACATATTTATTTCAAGAAGATATCCAATCCAAAGAACTAGAACTCGAAGAAGGTACATGTTTGATGATGAGACAAGCCTTGTTGCAGACTCCTTAAGTCCAAGAACCTCCACAAAGAAAGACCTTATTCAGGACTAGTTGCAAATGCAAAGGAAAGGTATGTAAATTACTCATTGACTCTGGTTCAACATAAAACTTAGTGTCTAATAAAATGGTGCAAAAGTTAAAGTCACAAAGATTTCCTCATTCCTGTCCATATAATGTTTCATGGCTTACTAAGGGTCAACAAACTTTGGTGAAAGAACAAACTTGGGTTGAGTTCTTAATAGGAGATTATAAAGATAAAGTCTTATGTGACATAGTTGAAATGGATGCATGTCACCTACTCCTAGGTAGACCATGACAATATGATGTGGATGCCACACATAGTGGAAGAAAAAACACTTACACCTTAATCAAAGATGGATTCTCCTACACCATGAAGCCTTTACTAGACCCAAAACAAGAAAAAGAACCCATTGTGATAGTCATTGGGGAAAAGGAAATAGTCAAAACCATAGAAGAATCAGAAGAAGGGGGTTATTCTTTAATCTTGAAACCTAAAGATCAGGAAGTTCCTAAGGAGAACAAACTAGTACCAAAAGAGGTACATAATTTGCTAGATATTTACCAAGATGTGGTAGAAAAATAATTGCCCTCATCCCTCCCACCCTTAAGGGATATAAGTCATCAAATTGACTTCATACCAGAAGCATCTTTGCCCAATAAGGCCCCATATAAGATGAATCTTTCACAGAATGCAGAGATATCAAAACAAGTGCATGAATTGCTAGATAAGGGTTTTATACAAAAGAGCACGAGCCCTTGTGTCGTACCATCTATTTTAGCACCTAAAAGGATGGAAAGTGGAGATTATGCACTGATAGACAATCCATAAACAAAATCACTATAAAATACAAATTTCCTATTCCAAGAATAGAAGACCTATTGGATCAACTAGGTAATGCTTGCTACTTTTCCAAGATTGACTTGAAATCAGGATACCATCAAATCAGAATCAAGCCAGGAGATGAATGGAAAATGACATTCAAAACAACAGAAGGGTTATATGAGTGGCTTTCTATGCCATTTGGGTTGAGTAATGCACCATCAACCTTCATGAGATTAATGAATGAGATCTTCCAAGACTATAGTAGAAAATTTCTTGTAGTCTATCTAAATGACATCTTGATCTATAGAAGAAGCAAAGAAGAACACCTAAGACACTTGGAGTTAGTCCTAAAAATATTGCATGAACATAAATTAATGATAAATCTGGGAAAATGTGTCTTTATGCAGGAAGAGCTAATCTTTTTGGGTTTTGTGATCTCCAAGGGCACACTAAAGATGGATCCTTAAAAGGTATATGTAATAATCAATTGGCCACATCCTAAAAACCAAGGTGATGTAAGGATTTTTCATGGTCTTGTAATATTTTATAGGAAATTCATTAAAAGTTTCAGTCATGTGTGTGCACCTATGTTAGATACAATTAAAGGTGGAAAAAGATCAAGTTTGTTTGGAAAAAGGAAGCAAATGATGTTTTTGAGTATTTGAAATCTAGGGTAGCCCAATACCCTATACTCACCCTTCCTGATTTTCACAAAGTTTTTATAGTTGAAATAGATGCAAGTAATCTTGCAATTGGAGCAATTCTTAGTCAAGATGGAAGGCCAGTGGCATTTTTATCAAAGAAGATGAATGATGCAAAGAAAAGGTATTCTACCTATGACCTATAACTATATGCAATGGTTCAGGCTTTAAAAAATGGAGGCACTACTCATTACCTAAATAATTTATTGTGTATACTGATAATCATGCATTAAGTTACTTGAATTCCCAAGATAAGTTGAGTGTCAAACATATCAAATGGATGGAGCAACTTCAAGCTTATTCATTTTCAATTAAGCATAAGAAAGGTATCTCTAATAAAGTGGTTGATGTCCTAAGTAGAAGAATAGGATTGGTCCAAGAAAATAAAATTCAAAGCACAGGTATCAATTCTTTAAAGTACTTGTATGTAGGTGATCCATATTTTGATGAAATATATGAGGTATGCACAAAACTTGAGGACATATACCATATCGATTTCTTAGAATTTTTAACATTATGATGGCGTGACTAGGCATTTTGGCTTAGATAAAACACTTGAATTTGTGAGAAGAAATTACTTTTGGCTCAAGATGCAGCATAACATTAAAAAATTTGTGGAAACATGTGTCATATGTCAGAAAGCTAAGGGTGTATACAAAAACCAAGGACTCTACCAGCCCTTACTAATTCCATCTAGACCTTGGGAAGCCATTTCAATGGATTTTGTTATGGCTTTTCTAAGAAAAAAACAAGGTTATGATAATGTTTTTGTGGTGGTAGACAGGTTTAGCAAGATGGCACATTCCATCCCATGCAAAAGCACCTATGATGCATCCCACATTGCACATTTATTCTTCAAGGAAATAGTAAGAATCCATGAATTACCACAGTCAATAGTTTCAGACAGAGATACTAAATTTCAAGGACACTTTTGGAGGACATTGTGGAAGAAGTTATGGACAAATTTTGGAATTCTCTTCTACTTATCACCCCCAAATAGATGGCCAAACTGAAGTGGTCAACAGATCCCTGGGGAACCTCCTAATATGTTTAACAAAAAAGCATGCACAAAATTGGGATATGATACTCCCACAGGCTGCATATGCCTTCAATGACTCTGTCAACAGATCAATAGGGAAAAATCAATTTTAGATTGTCTATGGTATGCACCCCAAAGGAGTTTTCAAACTTAGAGACTTCCATGATGATCCCAAGATCAGTGCTCAAGGTGAAGACTTGCACAGTGGATCAAACAGATCTAAGAAGAAGTGAAAGATACTCTTCAACAAACCGCTGCCAAATACAATGCATCTGTACATAAGAAATGAAGACCTGGACATTTTCAAATTGGTGACCAAGTATGGGCATACTTAAGAAAATAAAGGTTGTCAAAGGGTAGATACACCAAGCTCCCTAACACAGTCTATCCTTTAACACATACTATATACTGTATGTAATAATCAACTCCTAACATGGCTAAATATCCTAACATGGATACAATACTCTCAGTACATTATTTGTGGGTGATAATCCCCACCAGGATTTTTCCCTTAACAAGGTTTCCTCGACAATAATTGATTGTGTTATGGTTTTTCTTTTCATGTGTTTAGATTTGTAATAAGTAATTGGTTTATAAAGTTTAAAGTTTAATTATTTGGACTACAACTGATTCACCCCCCCTCTTAGTTGTATTGGTGGACTATTATTGCTAACACAAACATCTAGGCAAGGTAATATTAGGGAAAATATAAATCAATAATTTATTTGATGCTTCATTTGAGAAACTTATTAATTTCAACTTTGTTGATAGATTGGAGTCACAAAAATAGGAAAGAATTCTTTCTTCCTCCATCTCACTTCATCAATAAGTGTGAAGGCAAAGCCATGTGCATTCTTGTTAAGTGAAAATAGGTCAGTTGTTGGAGACGTATTCAAATAAAGTGAGGTGTGATGTGCAAAGACATATATGTATACAAAATACTTTCCATGTAATTCATTAATTCCTGGAATATCGAACCATCAGTTGAAGAGCTTAAAAAATCTAAAAAGCCTAGAGATGATGTAAGGGATGATGCAAGTAGCCTTTTAACATTATTGACTTATGGAATGAATAAATTACCTCTTGAAGGGTGATGTAGTTGTGGACTGTTTAGGTGACCTTAAAACCTAATGGGGTAGATGGTGAAAGTAAAGGATGATAATATATGTACATCAAATCTAACGAGGGGACTTCATAGGGAACTTAGACCTTCCAAAGAATGAGTTGTGAATTTTTTCAAAGGTTGTGATCATGTGAAGCTCGTGAATCAACCATTAGGGTGATTCTAGAATGGTTTTTAAAATGGAAAATCATAGTTGAATGATACTTTAAATGAAGTCAAAAATGACATTCATGTATTTGTTAACATTGTGGAAAGATCTAAAATAATATCATGGGTTGTACTAAATTATGATTCTATGAAATACATGGTTTTGTGCAATGGGATCACACAAGTTTTGGTGAAAATTAAATGTTGAGAGTGACATATTTTGGGTTTTGAAGGGTGTTTTAGAGTGATTAGAACTTGTGATTGGTAAATTGATAGATATTCCAAAATTTTTTTTTGACAATTTTCGTAAACCACAATCTCATGACATAAATATAGTCTCTCTAAAATATATCATTAGAATTCTTGTAGGACCATAGAAGGGAAAACAATGATCAATTGAGGATGGGAATAAAGGCTTTTTTGGGCGTTTATGTGGGACCAATATAATTTTTGAATAAATATTGTCAAATCTTAAATTTATATATTGCAGTTTTTTTAATTCTATAAGTTTCTATTTTGAATTTAAGATTTGGAAAAAATTATGTGTTGCATATATATTGCAGCTGCAAATACTATAGACTACGTATTCGTTCATACAAATTGTACGTGAACTTATTGGGCTATCTGGAGGAGTCTACTTTTATCAAATCTTAATATTCGATAAGGTTTGTGTTTCATTCTGTTTAAATTTTAAAAATATAATTTGAAATTTCTAAAACTCTAAATTTAAGGAATTTATTTTGATGAAACAATTGATGACCTACATAGTTTTATTCAGTGTCTCTGCATGCATTGACTGCATAATTTTGACCAAAGAACATGGAGATTTAAAATCCAACACAAAACACAAATTGAATTTTACACACCAAAATATTTTATTTATTCTAGTACATCACACCTCAATATATAGGTTACATTTTGATCTATATAAACAATGCAAGAAGACAATATTTTATAGAGGTTGCAGCCTCTAAAAATACAATAGTTGATTGCATGACCAATAAAGAAACTTCTGAAACATCAAAATTTCCATTTATGAAAATTTGCTAAAATCGCTTAAAAACTAATTTACAATCTCTTTCTAAAAAAATCCAATTGCATATTTGGCATTACTAATTCCATTTCTATTTGTATGCTTGCATCATTATCCAACACACCCCCCTTGATGCTAAGCATTCTCACAAATTGAATCTATGCAACTCACTATGTTGAGTTGTCATACTATTATGTCAGGTCTTATAGACTTGGGTGCACTTATTATAGAAACACCAATATCTCTCCTTCATTAGATATCACAAGATTTTCCCCTCTTTTCTCTAATAAAATAGAAAAATCATGGCACTTCATCTGCACATAATTCTTCTTGTTGACTATCATTGCACACTACCAAAGGATATATGCCATAGTTAAAAAAGACCAAACTTTAATCTCATTGACAACCATTTCTTCGGTGGTTGCCATTAATTTTCTGAAAGGGTCTTATCTCATGTTGCATTTCTTGAAACACCATCTACCTCATATGTAGACTTCTTCCATATGCAGACCACATTTCAAATGTGGGAGAGGTCATCTCTTAACACCTCATCTTCAATCACCTCCCACGCGGGTCAGTGGCACGAATCCTAACCATGTCTTATGCACCCCTTTCCTCAGCAATCTTCATTCTTTTTTGTTCTCATCCTTCATACTTCTAATAGATATGTGACATTTACAATGCATTTATTAAACTACTCATACATGTTCTCCACTTGAACCTCACAGTGCAACAAAAAACACCAACAAACATCAATAATGTTACTCTTTTGATGCTAAGATATCTACATCTTAATTCTTCACGCTTGCACTTCAGTTAATAATTTGATAACCTCATCAACAACCTTAATATTTTGTGAGATAAATTCACAATTCGATCTCACAAACACACTAAGCAGAGTCTCAAAAAATCACACTCATGATCCTAGGCTCTGCTATGAGGGAACTAGGCCTAGGCCAACTCTGATACCACTTTGTATATTTAAAATCCAACACAAAACACAAAATGAATTTTACACACCAAAATATTTTATTTATTCTAGTACATCACTCCTCAATATAGAGGTTACATTTTGATCTATATAAACAATACAAGAAGGCAGTCTTTTATAGAGGTTGGAGACTCTAAAAATGCAACAGTTCACTGCATGACCAATAAAGAAACTTCTAAAACATCAAAATTTTCATTTGTGAAAATTTACTAAAATCAGTTAAAAACTAATTTAGAATCTCTTTCTAAAAAATCCAATTGCATATTTGGCCTTATTAATTCCATTTCTAGTTGCATGCTTCCATCATTGTCCAAGACAATAGTCTGAAGGTGGAGGGATAAATGATAAAGTCATGAGAAATTTTGTGAAGTATGCATCAGCTTCCATAAGTTGATAGAAGGTTGTGTAGTAATAATAGCTTCTCTTATGACACATGGTTATAAGCTATTAATAGTTTGGCTACACCCTTAGTTTACTGTGTTTTAGTTTTTTAGTTTTTAATATAAATCTCTCGGCCTCGGTCCTTAATCAATCAAAAAAAAAAAAGTTTGGCTACATAGGAAATCCATGCTACCAATACTCATATTTAGTAGTAAGGTAGTGCTTGGCGAGAATAATTTTGTATTGACTTAACAACCAAAATGCAATAAAACCTAAATATCGATTCTAGTTCTAATCTTGGAGACGATAGAAGCTTAATCCTCCAAAAATGATGTTTCTATAACATGCTATGGACATGAAGAAACCAACCCAAAAATTAGTTAAAATATATAATGTATTAACACATTATAATATGTTAAATATTATATATAATAATTTGTTAATATATTATATAATAAGTTGTAGTATTATATTTTGATTTTTAATATATATATAT
>MU227912.1:2636993-2655460 GCA_018584345.1 Thuja plicata
TATATATATATATATATATATATATATAAAACTCATTTTTATTAAGTCAATCGGGAAAGGACCCAAACCCATAACATCTAGCCCGTAGGCAGAACAAAAGGAATTCACAAAAAGTGAATTCAATCAGCAACACATCAAGACAAAAAAAAACTAAAGAACTAGCAACAAACAAAATAAAACTTGAACAAAAACAAATCGAAACTAGAAGGAAGGGGTTTTGACCTCCTTCAATTACTTATTCAACTCCTCAAAGTTTCTAGTAAAAAGCCTTTCCTATGAGAGCATTGAGCCGGGGCCGAAGTAGAAGGACCATCTCCCTCCTTTTAGATTATATTTTTTATAATATACATTATATAACAATTATATGATTCTCAATTTTAAAATATAAAATATTATTAATATTTATTTTTAATTAATCTTTTAATTATTAAATTAAAATATTTAATTCTTATATTAAATTTAATAATAATATTGTGTGTGTGTGTGTGTGATTAGTGATATATAAATTCTTAAAAATCATTCATGTGTTATAATTTATTTTTTTAAAAATATTGTTTAACCAAATATCAAATAACAATAATAATCTATTGGAATAAATTGTAAATAAAGAGTGAAATTTATTACTTATTCAAATTATAATTAAAAAATGAAAACTAGATAGAAAAATATATCTACTTAGAATATGGTTTGATTTAAATAATATACACTATTTGTTATGGACTTCTCAAGATTTTAACGCCATTATTGTTTATGTGTAGAAAATAAATTAATAAACCTAACTTATCAAAATTTATTCAAATATAAGAATTCTAATATAAAATTTCATAAGATTTAATAATTTCAAGCCGGACGAGTCCCCTATCAAAATGCATGGCAGTTATGAAAGATAACAACTCCTTGAACCCTTGGACCAAGTATGCCGCATGGTCATGAAATATTTCACCCTCAAAGGTCGGTTCTGATGATCATATTTTGCCATTAGTATACAAGGGAAACAATTTTTGAACCATCGGTACATGATCACCGAAAGACATGTTTATAGTGCAACCCGATACAACAGTTAACAGAGGTCACCGAAAATGTTAAGTACAGAGGAACTCGACAGACAAATCACTTTCTAAACTGACAACATAATTCATAGAGGAACCCGACAGAAGTTTACAGTGTAACCTGACAGAGAAAACCGACAAACAGTCTACAGAGCAACCCAAGAGGAAAGTCTACAGAGCAACCTGACATGTAGACTAAAGAGCAACCTGAGCACCAGTCTACCGAGAGACATTTTTATTCCAATAAATGTGGATCTGACTTACACGTCAAATAAAACACTTAAGTTTTATATTTATCTTAAATCTTAGCTTTAAATCCATTTCTTGAGGGACAAGTAAAGTAATTGTAATTGTTTTAATCAGTTTAAATGATTGAAAACATGCAAACTAGGAGATCAAGGTCAAGTTGTAATCCTTTGATCATAGAGTTATCATTGTAAAGTGTGAAACTTATTTAGGTCAAATTCATTGTATAAATAGATGTGTAATCAATCAGAACAAGATAATGTGATGATGATTGTAGCCACAGAGACATCTATGGATTACAGAGAGTTTTATGTAGAAGGACAACAAAAGATGGAATCTGTTATAAAGAATAAGATCCAAGGCTACGGAGCAGAGCAAAGGTATTAATCAGTCACTATAGGTGATATATCATATTTTGAACTTAATGGATCTGTACTCAGCAATTCTAGATTGCATATACTTAGGTCAATAAGTATTTTTGACTACATTCTAACAAGTGTAGCAAATAGAAGAAATCCTTTGAGAAGGTGGATTTAACAATCCTTTTGTAAACCTCTTAACCAAGTGCACACTAAAAAGGGTTGCTAAAGCTCTTAACAGAGTAGACCTTAACCAGTCTAAATATGTTATTCCTAACATGGTAAGATCATTAGAAGTGATCAAACTTGTAAGCCTTAACCGACCCCTTCCATTCTGTAGATAGTGAAGTTTTGTGGGTTTCATCCCCACCATAGTTTTTACCTTCTAACAGGGGTTTTCTGCGTTACCAAATCTTGTGTCATGTGTCAATACATTTCATGAATGTTTCTATGAATGTTTACATGCAAATTAAGTTTATGAATTGATATTACATGCATAAAGATAGAATAGCACACATGGTCGGTAATGCAAGGAATTGATTACTAAAGGATTAAGGTTAATTAATAAAAAGTTTTAAGGGTACTGATTCGCCCCTCCCCTCTCAGTGCACACCATTCCATTATTCAAAAAATTGGTATCAGAGCTAGATCTCTTATTTGGAAAAGTTTAAAAGACTTGAGAGAAAAGATCATACAATGGAAAGGTATAAGCTAGACAAGAGAATTGAGAATCAGAAGTTAGAAATACAAATCTTCTATGACCAATATAAATAAGATAGAGTCAAGATGAGAGAGCTGCTGAATGAAAGAAAGGTTATGGCATCTCGCTGTAATGAAACATACTATAACGAAGAAGAGATACCTGATTTATTTGAGTCAACAGGATCTACATCTAGCAATACATCAGACACATCTAAAGGAAGCATTACAATTCTGAATGAAATTAATCAACATCTAGCTAGACAAGTGAAATCACTGCAAATCGGTCAAGAGACACATATGGTAAGGATGAGTGAGGTTATGAATAATTCTAGACAAGCTGATCAAGAAAGAACATTAGTTATTGATGACAGGAGGAAGATCACTGAAAAGCTACAAGAAAGAGAATCATAAATACAAAGACTTACTGAACATCATCATGAGATCACCAATCAGATAGTTCTTATGAGTCAGGAAGAAAAATGACTAAACATAGAACTCAATGGAAAATTAGAAGCTATTAGTGAGCTAAGAGAATAAAATGAAAAACTAAAGCATGAAGTAAGAATTCAGCAACAACACAATGATATGATCAAGAGAGCTGAAGAAAGTAAAAAAAAATGGATGATTTTCTAGATGGACAAAGAAGAGTCAACAACAATACCGGATTAGGGTATACCGAACATAGAGAATCACCATACCAAGATGATAAAAATATGTCTACACAAATCCAGGACCAAGGAAGCAATCATGCAATCACTCTGGAAAACCAGGCCACACATCATTTTTTTGCAGAAGCAAAATTAAAGGTATTCCCAAATCCACTTCTACATTCATTGGAAATTGTTATAACTGTAACAAGAAAGGACATAAAGCATATGAATGCAAATATAAGGTGAAAAAACCAAAGAAGGAAACCTACATGGAAAAATATTGTCCTACTTGAAAAATGCATGGGCACACATCTCTTGAATGCAGGAAGAAGAAAAAGAAAGCATGGAAGCCAAAAGAATAAGAAAATGCTTATCAATAGATAAGAGTCGGTAACTCATATGTTTGGGATTACAAAACATGGAAAAATTGCACAACATGTGGTAGATATGGAAACATAGCTACAAACTGCATGAGAAAATGGATAAGAAGGTCTAGAAGCTGGACTAACCCCAGAATGGTATGCTTACACTATCATAGGGATGGTCATCTAAGCAAGGACTGTAGAGATCGAGTGACAGGGACAAACACTTTTTCCAATGGAAATACCATTAAAGATATCAGGAAGATGGGAAACAAAATGTGGAGGAAAGCTAAAAACACAAATGATGTTGGACCAAGCAATACAATTTGTGACACCTTATCCAATGGATCTGGTGACATCCCCAACCCCACCTAAGTAGAACAAGTAAGTATGGAACTGCACTATACCAAGTTATATTTTACATTAGTTCCATTATACATTAATAAAATGCCAAACCAACATGAATAAAGATGCACTATGGTATTACTTGTTATGATTTTATGAATACAATCTCGTCGGTCAAAACATATCAAGAATCGTCGATGTACATATAAAAGCCAAGTTAACAATGTAAACCGAGACGTGTCGATAATCATGTAAAAGATATTGAAGTCTTCGCCACTCACTGAGCACCGTCAGTAAACATGTGAAAGGTTAAGTGAGTTTTCACTTACCTCGAGCTGGAAGTTTGTGTGATACTCGAGCGACTCCATCTTCAAACACTAAGAAATGGGTAAAGCATTAAATGCACCACTTAGGGCATCATCTAAAAAAAGGTGATGTAATAGCTCATTCACTCACCATGCGATTAAGAATGAAGAAGTGAAGTGAAGCAGAGCACAGAGTGAAGAACATCGACTAGATTGTGGAAGCGACTCAGTAGATTCATGAAATTCAGACAGATCAACAACAGCTACAAAAAGACAAGTGAGTAACTAAAGACTCACTGAGATCACAGTTATTTATGGGAAAAGCCCTAATTTTAAGAAATCATGGCAACCACATCTTGCGTTTCCAAGATCAAGAACACCAAGGATAAAAAGGTTAACCTAATAAAGAACACCACTTGTGAAGAACCTAAATACAAGTTATGTCTAGAGGTTGCTTCGTAACTTGACGATGCTGGTGCATTTTCAATCATACCAACTATGGTTTTGCTGATCGAGGATGTCTGAACATATATCCACTACAAAGTTGCAGAAATTGGAGCTCTGGAGATTGAGAAAGCTTACAAGAAGCTTTGTACAGACGAAACCATCAAGGATGAACATAAACATATTGAGGTGAAAGGGATGACAAATTCCCTAATGTTCCCGAAGGATTTTAAAACCAAGTGGATAAGGATAGTGTTGAGCAAAGTGCATGACCAAAAGATGTGGCTAGACGAGCCAAAACAGATCACTAGGGATGTGATACATGCAGTGACTGGTTGTTCGATAACCAAAAAGGCCAAGGAACTCAAACACCCTCCTCACCTAGAAATTGAGAAGAGGACAAGTGTAGAATGGGACAAAAGAGGATTGGAGGTAAACTCCATCAAAGATCCAGAACTGAAATTTGGTGCATGTGTGTTGGGATACAAGATATTCCAAGCCAGCAGAATGAATAGTATTGCATGCGGAGTAGTAAACACTGCTCACAAGATTGTAAAGAAGGGATTACAGTTGGATCTATCTAAGATTATACTGAAGAAATTGGAGGAGAACATGAGGACCATTAGATTAGAAAAATATAACTCATGTAAGGTTGGTTCACTCCTCATGTGCATATTTTTCTACTTTGAAGACTTTTTCCCATCTGTCAGAAATAGCAACTGGGACACTACCTGACCAGTGATAATTCAGATCAGTGAATTCATTAAGTCACTAGGTGATAACTTTACATCAGTCATGGATGAAAATTTTACTGGATTCAAGGAAAAAATGCAGAAAAGGATGAGGATGCCAAAACAACTGGTAGAACAATATAAGGCTGATATTTGTTTCATGGTGGACACCGATACAACTTTGATCAACCCAGTTGTACCGAGGACAACTTGGTTAGCCCCTCTTGACTATGAGATCAACATAGATCAAGCCACCAATGTTATTGAAGCATTATTAAATGAACCATTAGACAAATCATAACAAAGGTTTGGAACCTATGAAGAGGCTAAGGTAAGAATAAAGACCGGCCTAGTAGTGAAGAAAATTGACAGAAAGAATGATAAAATGGTAAAGGCACTTAAGAAAAAGCTATCAGTCAATGAAGAAGAAAAAAAACAACAAAAAGACATCGAGGGACAGTCACCCATTGGTGAAGGTGAAAAAGTGAGTGACTCTGAATCAACACAATCTGATGCACCACCCCCAAAGAAGCGAAGAACTACTGCTGCATCTAGAACACAGAGTCTGATGCACCACCCCCAAAGAAGCCAAGAACTACTGTTGCATCTAGAAAATAGAGTCAAAAAACAAAATATGGAAATTCATCACCGGTTAAGAAAGGAAAAGTGAGGACTTATAAGAGGAAGCCTCAAATCGGGCAAACTTCAGAACCAAAGAGGAGAAAAAGACTAATCTGAAGCAAGGAAGATATAGAAGACACTGAACAAGATGAACAACTTGTAAAGGTCAAAGCTCCTACCACAATTGATGATGTTTCTCAATAAATCATCAAGTCAGGTAGAATATTTGATCCTAAGATTAGACAATGGCTAACTCTGAATCTTGAGGATCTGACTAAAATAGAAGAAGCCATCATCACGACAATGTGTATATTCAAATATATACCCATACAGTTTGAAAAGATGATGCCACAGGAACTTCTAGACAAGTTATCGGCAAGGTGGACATTTGCATTGACTTCTGAAAGAAAGATAAGGGAAAGATCCCTAGTTTCAATTATGCCACTCGAGTCCAAAATGGAAGAAATTGATGAAATTATGAAGTTACATTCAAAGAAGTTCTCAGCTAAATTAAGAGCCTACAAAGTACTATAGGGAAGATTAATTGAGCTTGACAAAGAGAGTGAGGATGCTTGGAGAAAAATACTCAACGTACCTAAAGAGGATACAAGTCTCGAGAGAGTATTAGAACTTACTGATAAGCCTCACAATGAAGAAAAAGAAGCTACACCGAGCCTAGAGCACATTCTTATAGATGATAATGAGGATGTCAATTTAGTTGAATTGAACAAAGAATAAAGCAAAGAAATGGATGACATACCTCAGATTTTGTAGTCATTAGGAAACACAATCAATGTCACAATCCAAGATGTGACAATCATAGATATCACTAGAGGTGATCCTGCCGATGAAGTTAAGGCAAATGAAGATGTCATTGTTACCTCCAAGAAGATCAAGGAAAATGAAACAACAATGGAT
The DNA here is from genome assembly GCA_018584345.1 of Thuja plicata. Lineage (NCBI taxonomy): Eukaryota > Viridiplantae > Streptophyta > Pinopsida > Cupressales > Cupressaceae > Thuja > Thuja plicata. The sequence continues at coordinate 2,643,726 of MU227912.1, forward strand.
ACTGCATAGGTTAATATGCCAAGACAAATGTCATTATTGATACAGGCTATCAATATCATCTCACAAAAGGAGAAGTCACCTGAGCATGATGCGAGCATACCTGAGGATAAGGGTGAAGAAGAACAGAAAAACACAACTGACGATCAGAAAGAAAAAGATGGAGATAAAAAAGATAAAGGTGAAGAAGAGAAGCAAGGTGATGCCACTCCAAAGGATACCAAAGAAGAAGTTGTAGAGAAAGATAAGGTTGATGTGGAGACGTCCACACCAAACTGATAGGTAGACACCAAGAAAGAGTTAAAAGGCACAACACCTCCAAAGCCTTCATCAAGTATATTGGACCAAGCAAAGGAACTTGCTATGGTACTGCATACAGGTGCCTCCACCACACTTTCAAAGAAGAAGAAGAATCTAGTCACCCTGGATGATATCATTGAAATACCAGACTGTGATCTGAGGACATTGGATCTAGAGTCACTTACAAAGTATGCAGAACCTTGTAAAAGGAAAGCTATCCAAGATAAGCTTAAAAAGGAGACTAAGGACTCACAGGTACTAGAGACAACCAAGGAAATACTTCTACAGATTGTACCTGATACTGACATTGATCAAAATGCTTCTATCATTGATTAATTAACCATTCTTACTGATGCCATCACATCACAAAATGTAGATGCAGAGAAGGAAATAGAAGAATGTGTAGAGAAAAAGTATCAATACAAATTGATAGAGAAAATCAGCCAAGAAGTGGCAAAGAACAAGGTAAAGCTATCTGAACTAGTCAATGAATTGGAACCAATCATTTTAGAAGCTATAACCTTAGCTCAACAGTTATGCACAATAAAGCAATTCACTAAGGAGAATAGTGAGAAGATTGTACAGATAGATGCAGATCTAAATGCTAGGGCACAAGGTCTTACAACCAATGACAATGCAATAAGGTTGCATTATGAAAATATTATAGAATATAAAAGGTTGAGACTAGAGATTTAGAGGTAGAATCACAATTTAGAGATGAGGTAACTAAGCTTCAAGCTCTACTTCTACCAAATCTCACATTACTATAACAACATATGACTTTGGTAAGACAATTGATTGCCACCTTGAAGATGTCTGTCACCAACACTATCTATGATATGCACGCATGAATAACATTGGAGCACATGGCCCTGGAACACCTTAAGGAGAAGTGGTTGAAAATGATGGAAGACATGAAGAACTCCCATTCCCACATTTTTGACAAATTGTAAGTATTACACCTTTTTCCTTATTATAAAAAAAGGGGGAAATAATATGTGACAAAGAGAAAAATAATAGAGGGGGAATTGATAATGTGAAAAAGGGAAATAATATAAAGGCAAGTGTATATACATGTACATATACTATACCAGTGTTGGTTGTATTTCTATTTTTTGAGTCTGCCCTAAAATTTTTTAAGTTTCCTATCATACCCATGCTCGAATGTTAAAAATCATGCCTGAAATTGCTTATGTGTCTCTGCAAATATTGTGTTAACTTAAAACCTAGTTGAAAATGCCAAAAACCCTAAGCCCTTAGGTTTTTTCTATTTGGAAATGCAAAAAATCCCTAATTTCTCAGCCGAGTTTCTATTTTAGTGTTACTTTTTTCATAACTTATGTCTTAGTTATTTGCATGTTCTTATTATTAAGTCGCTTAGTCTCATAAAGAAAAGTGAATATTCCATTTAATCTGGAGACTTGGCAAAATGCTTTGGTCGCATTTTCTCTTAATAAAAGGAATATGCTTCAGAAGATCAAGAGACTTGGCGCAGACCGTTCATCTCAGATTTGATCTAACGGTGGTCAGGTTATCTCTTGATGAGATCAGGGTTAGTGATTTCTTATGACGACTTTGAGTTTACTTAGTCGCATTATCTCTGGATGTAACCCAGGCTTATGAGTTAAGTCAAAAGGTTAAGGTTTCACTGTTGTCACCAAGTATCGAAATAAAATGTGAGTTAAGTCAGATGACATGAGATTCAGCGACAACCGTTGATAAGAAATTAAATCTTACGGTAGTCAAGAAGTCTTTGGATTAAATCTTACGGTAGTCGAGAAGTCTCTGGAAATCATCAAGCGACATGGAGTTTTAACAATTTCCAAGTCTCTGAATACACTCGAGTTAAATTTTAGTTTGAATAATAGTGTTTTCATGTAGTCACGAGAAGGAAGATGAGTTAAGTCAAAGATCAAGAGATTTAGCGACAACCATAGGATGGAAGCCAAATCAACAGTAGTTGCGTGGTTGCGATATAAAGTTGAAAAATCAAACAAGATCTGGCAATCAGGAGACAAGAAGAAAAAGTAAGACATGTGTTCATTAGTTGTGAAGTTTCATGAAAAGTTAGGTTTTGCAATGAAGATCAGGAGACTTAGCAACAATTTTCAGATGCAAAGGAAAAGAGGACCGATGGAAGTTGCGTTGTCTCTAGATGGAAATCATAAAGATGAAATAATCAAGTGATTAAGAGAATAAAGGCATTTTTTGTGAGGTCTCTAGATAAACCATGAGTTAATGATTTAGTTCAACGACATTAAGACATAACAGTCACCAAGTATCCTAATGTAACTTGAGGTTGAAGAACAATTAAGTGAAGACTTAGTCGCAGTGTCTCCATAAGAAGATGAGTTAAGTTAAAAGATTAAGCGACATGGAGACAACCGTTGATTTGAAGTTTGATCCAAAAAAAGTCACTAAGTCTCAGTAAAAAACTACAGTTAGGATGAATATCAAGCGACAAGGAGATTACTCAGTCGCTAGGTCACAAGAAGTAAAACCAGGGTTAAAAGAAGAATTTACTTTGATGCCATGATGGACACTTGCTAGCCCATAAGATAAAAAATATTTTGACAGATGGAAAAGTAGCCAAAATATGATTTATGATAGCCAATCAGATTTGAGTTTGATTTCTTTTCAAATTTTATAAGGTTTTTATAAGAAAAAGCACTCATCAAAAATTGATTATTTGTTAGTTTGAATGCCACGGCTAGAACCAAAATTGATGTCACAGTGCATAAACTAATCACGGAAGTGACTGAATTGTAAGTTTACTAGTTTGAAGAGACGTGTGCATTGATTTATCAGTTATAAGTATGCATATCCATTGTCATTGCATTCTTACCAGCTTCCAAGTTTTCAGAGCTAAGAAATTTTAAAAGGTTTAGCATTTTCCAAAAAGAGTAGAATTCAACAAGTAAGTGTATTGAGAAAGGTGATTTCATGGTTCAGAATTTAGTGGGGATTGTGATTGGCAGTGTTTTCGATGCTCGGGATTTCAGATTTCAAAGTAATTGATAGCATGTGGTGAGGGTTTTGAGGAGATTTGTTTCAAAATCGGTGAAGATCGGTGTGAACAACACAAAAAGGAAAAAATGAGTCAAGCAATGAGTTTGGCATCCACCAGTAGGAGAAGTGATGATGCTGAGGATGACACAAAGGGGAGGAGAAATTATTCAAATGAATTTCTCACATTGCTACTAGGCTCAAGCCAAAATAGAAAGGTTAGTGCTGATGTTTTAATTGATGACCTATCATATATTAGGGATGCAAAAACCCTAGGCTCATCTGGTTATTCATTATTTAACTAATTTTTTAACAATAGTGATGAGGCTATGCAAATTTCAAACCCGTGGACCTGTGGATTGGCTAGATTAGTTATTCCTGACATCTTTGTAGATGTCAATTTTGTTATGGAAATGGCCAGTAGGTATGATACCCTGACCAAAAAAATTAAGAAGGATGATGGAAAATCCCTACTTACCCTAGACAGGAACACTTTCATGAAGGCCTTCAATGTATACTATCCTATGACCACTGAGATAAAATTGAATAGCCTAGAGAATAGGTATATTAGAGAGTCTGGAATTGCAACCAAATTGATCAAGAAACACCATGTTCCAAATAAGATGAAGACCTACATAGAATCCATGCTAGGAGCAGCCCCATATTTCTACAAGGAATTAAACTTCTATATGAAGTACATATCATATGCACTTTGTAGAGTGCTAGGAAATGATGCAGGAGCAGATAGGATTACCCCAGACATTCTGATGATGGTGCTGGACATGCAAAGCCTCCATACTACTTCCAACTATGATTATATCCAGTATAACATAGACCAAATGCACCAGGGGTTTGTGGATATACAAAGAAAAAAGGATCATCCTAAATTTATGCATTATTCAATTCTTATGCATCTGATCCTATACTAAAAATTCCCACTCATGAATTTTCAATGTCCAAGGCCACAGAGGTTTCATCACAATCAGCCTAACCTTGTTCAATTTTGGTTGAGAGTATGGAACTATACTTCTAGGGAGCAGGAGTTTGTGCTTTCAAAAATTGGATAGTATATCCAATTCCTCAGTGCCTAGGTGTCAACAAGACTAGGCTTCCAGTCAAAGTGATACAATTACTCAGACCTTGCCAGTATCTTGACAAATGGCTAGGAGACCACAACTAGGGTGACTTCTACTATGAGAAAAATTTCACACTAATGAGGGTGTATGGTTGTACCCACCCTCCACATGTATTTCCATTCCATCTGCCACCAAGAATAGCAGCAATGGAATTTATAAGACAACTATTTTTGACAGATAAAGAACATCTAGCACCACATAGGAAGGGTGCATTTACCCCAAGACAGTTCAGAATTTATAATTTTACTATTGGAAAAGGGGCATTAGACCCTGTGAATAATTGGATGAATCATTATAGGATGAATGTGGCCTTTTAAAGATATGTTGACACAGAAGGCTTCATCCTTACTGCAAAGAAGTTGCTGATACCAACCATCCCCTACACCAAAGACCATGAAGAATGCATGGAAGAAGATTTGATAATAAATATTTTGGAGGATGAGGAGGTGGATAAGAGAGCTGTGAAGTTCAATGAACTTATGGACCTAGAGAGACAGGTTAAGAGAAAAGGTCTTACTTTTGTGGGATTCTTCCAAGACATGCCTTATTTAAAGAGGCTAGATGCTATGATAAAATCTCACACTCTCTTGTGCAATCAATTAGAGGATGCACTAGTAGTTCTGGAGAAAGGCCACAAAGGGAACTCATCATCAGAATATGATGATGATAGTGATGAAGAATAATATGTACCCAATTCCCCTCCAATCAATCATGCAGTTGCAGAAGAACAAGTTGCTGAGGGAGAAAATATCATTGAACTAACAGAGGTCCCTAAGAAGGAGGTCACAAATGAACCCCCACCTAAGAGACAAAATGTTGAAACAGGGGAACCTTCTCAGAAGAAGGAGAAAAAGATAGACAAAATTACTGCCCTAATAACTGGAAATAGGCCTTATGATCACTAGTTGAGAAAATAGATCAAGGCAGGAAAGAAATTGCAAAAGGATGTGCAAGAAGAGGAAGAGTTACCTCTTAGAACTTGTACAGATGAGAGATGAATACATCAAGATGAATTCCTTAAGGATGACAACTTTATTAAGACAAAGGAATTTAAAGACTTTCTCATCTGGAACAAAGAAACAACAAGTGAGTACATAGTTGCAGTTAGCAGGTCGTGATCCAGTGACCCAAGAGGCTCTACAAACATTGTAGGACAATGATCTTGAATCTGAGTAGATTATAGAAGAACAAAAAAGGCAACTGGTCAAGGCTAGTGGGATGTTACTTGTAGAAGGTTGGGATTTATCTTCATCCTTTATCATTGATCAGATAAGAAAACAAACTGATGTCAAATTTTCATCAAAGATACAGGTTGGGGACATGATTAGAGGGTTTGGATACAACCCTAAGTCCCAAGCACTAGCAATGTGGAGCTTGGCTCCAAAAGATTAGAAGCTAGCCCTTTTGAACATCCAAGAGAAGATGGAAGGCAACAAAATAATATGGTTAGTCCAGAATACTAGAGATTTGGAGATCTCCCAGGTACTAACAAAATTTTCCCAACTCAATGAGGAAAAATTAGTCCAGATGTTAGAGAAACGGAAGAAGCTCACTAGTGACACTAGTGACATTATCAAAGACAGAGAACCAGGAATGATAAAAATCAAGGCACAAGAGAAGCTCATAGCTGAGCTTACACAAAAATTAATGGAAAAGCCTAAGGTTTCCCTTGCTGAGCCTAAGAGGTACATGATATAGATATCCAAACAGAAGAAACAAGGGAGATATCAGCTGAAACAAAGCAAGAGATCAAAGAGCATAAAAGTGTAGTTTTAGGTGCATTGACATCAATTTTTCAGCATAGAATAAACACGATTAAAGATAATATTGATGTGGTGTATGGATCCTATGGCAAGTTTCCCGACGTTCAAGTAGAAGTAAATAATTTTATTTCAATTTTAAATCCTTATTATGCAACTTGGTCTGGTAGGACAGGAATTCTTGAGAGATTGGCATATGTTCAACCATTAAGGTCAAACTTTCTAGAGATAGTAACTCTTGTTGGCATAAAGATTGAACAAATTAGGGCCACCTTGTCATTCTTTAAAGAAAAATAAAATAAGATAGAGGCAAGGATAAATATGTTTGGGGTAGGTTATAATAGGTTTGTACCTCCCATCAGAATCGAGGACATTCAAATCAAGCCATTGGGGCTATGGGGTTCAGAATTTTATAATGTGACACCCAAAAAAGATATATACATATTTGATCAAGGAGAGATAGACATGGAGAGATACAATAATGTTATGGATGAAGCAATAAAAGAAGAGACTGATTGCAATAAATTCATCACAAATGTAAAAAGCATAACATATGTTATGTGGGAAAGACAAAAGGCCCAACTTGAGAGTATACAAAGTTTTGAATGGCCCAAGGAGGAAGATGTAGTAGCATGGGATATCATGACAAAGCCCAAGAAGAAAAATCTTGTTACAATTGACTTGGATATCATAGATGAAGAGTAAGAAGACACATGGCACCTATTCTATGAGCACATGGAGGTTAGCAATCTTAAAGACTAGTGTAAGTTAGCTTGTATTGGCGGTCACTAGAACTTATTACAACTATCAGATGCTATCCTGAACATATATAGACAAAGGTGCCAGCATCCACAAGAAGACAAAGGAAGGTCAGATCGTATTCTTCAGTTTTTTCCTTCCACCGCTTGGTGTTTTCCTATCTTTTGTCTTTTCTTGTTTTTAGGGTTAGGTATTCTAAACCATCCAAAACTTGTAGCATCCTTATCTTAAGGATTTTGAGATGGTTTAGGCCTCTATATAGAGCTTTTGTATCATTTTTTAAGGAGGTTGGAATTGGAAATCAATGAAATATATTACTAGGCAGACTACTAAAATTTGTCTAAGCCTTTGTACTATTTGTCTATCTATATGTATTTGAAGCTTTAAGACATTAATACAAATATTTGCAATCTCTTTTCTGTAGCTTGGATTGTCTCTTTTTATTACTGTTATAGTTCTTGTCTGTTTACTTGTAAGGCATTTAGACATACTGATCACAAGGTGGTTGTGCAGTCATTTGTAAGCTCCTTCAAGGAAGGATTAATTATTTCAAGTGACCCCAGAGATCTTAGCATTAGTTTAAGGATCTGATGATATAGTTGTAGAGAGAGGATAATCTTTAAGGCATTTTATCTTTGTTGCATATGTTTTATTGATCACATTACTGTGGAGTTATACCAGACATTGACTCATAGCCCAAGGATTAGGCACCGGTTTATAGTTGGCCAAGTAATTGTTCATTATCCAACCCAACATTTTAATGTATTAAATCATTCACATTTCAAATATACATTCCACTCAAGTAATTATGTTTAAGGAATACAATTTAGTTTACTGATTCCTTTAAGAGAGAATCAAAATAGGTTATCCTTCCTGAGCTTCATAAGAACTGAAAAAAGAAGGATGAGAATCCTTGTTACCTTACTAATTGTTGTTGTCCAAATACTAGTGTGGATCATTAAGCTCTGTATCAGGATATTCATAGTCATTTACTTGTTGATCCATTAAAAAGAATTCTAGCAATTTAGTAAGAAGATAATCCACTTAAAAGATACTATCATTCAGTAATCATCCATAGGTAATACTTGCTTGAGCTAGTGGATCTCAAAAAAGGAGGAGGTAATAGTTTCCCCAGATGTTATTTAATACCCTCATTAATTAGCCTTTCTCTTGCATGAAATAAGAGTTTGCATTCAAGTATATAATTATACAATCACATTAAGAGTTGTGCTTCAAGAAAAAGAGCTAAAAAATGGTGACTCTGCTAGGGATAGAGATTGTAAGATCTTGATTGAAGTATTTAGAATCTCTAGTTTCAAAAGATAAATCAAATTTACAGTTAAAGTTGCCTAACTCAGTCTAGTAGTATTTAGTATTTTCCAAGTTTGGGTGGTGACTCTAAAAGGTGAAATCTATGTGATCAGTGGAAAAGATAAGTGATATATTTTCAAATATGAATACTAGGTCTAGAATGAGAAACAATCCAGAAGTTGAGTTGGATAGTGGGATTCCCACTACTTCAAAAACTAGGATGTCTTGGAGACAGAAGAAAATCAAGAAAGTGTCAATGATTCTCCTCCAAGAAGTGAAGAGAATAGCACTAGAAGGAAAAATAATAATCAGTCTAGTCAAGAAGAGAGTACCTCAGAGTATGTAGAAGCCCCAAGCCTTGGACTAGACACTTATATAGATACCAACACTTCTAGTGAGAGAGAAGGAATAGATAAAATTAGTTCAGATTCAGAGGTTCCTTCTGATGAGCTTGTAGAGGAAGAAAGAATCCTCATGAAACAACTAGCCCTTATTCAACAGATGAAAAGGGAGAAAGAACATAAAAAGAAAAAAACATGAGTAGAAAGATGTTGACAAGTATAGGAAAAGAACCCTAAGACATCAAGCTAAAAATAATATTGAAAGGTCTCACAGAGACTAAGAGATTCCCAACAACCACAAAAATTTAGGTCCTCAAGACTTCAAAGATAAAGGAAAGAGTAAAGTTGTAGAAATAGAAGATGAGAAGCCTAAAAATCAAAAGAACCTGGCAGAGAAAATGTCCAAATTAGACATTAACCTTGAAAAAATTAGAAAGGAAAAAGAAACTATAGCTAAGATATTGGAAAAAGCTAAAGCAGAAGCTGCTACCATTGAAATGAAAAGAAAAATTGACTTCTTGCAGTCAACTACAATTTCTTATGCTGATACAGAAGATGCTACAACATCAAAAAATAAGGCTTCTTCTTTCAAAGACCATAGCAAATTCTTTGCTCCCAAGGAGAATGGAAAATTTCAAAGGAGACCCCTTCCTGTAGAAAGGTATAAGAAATTTTCTTTCTTTGGAATTCCAGGTTATCCTAATGTAATACCAGAGGATATGGGAGAAAAACTTCTTAATTTTTCAGGTAATAATGTTGTCACCTATGAAGAAAATTTGAGTTTGATGTTATAGATGATTTAAATATCAATCATGAAGATGTTCTTATGAAATTATTTGTGCAATCTCTAGTAGAAGATTCTAGGGAATGGTTTAGGAGCTTATCTCATGGGTCTATAGGAATAATGGATGAATTGATTGATCTTTTCAAGGATCAATATGGTGACAAGACTAATGAAGGGTTTTTGCTTAATGAATTTAACAACATAAGGAAGAACTCAAATGAAGAAGTAACAGAGTTCAATACAAGATTTCAGCGAGCTATGCATAAGTTGTTCCAAAAGATGAAGTTGGATCAGAAGGCATGTCTTGCTACCTATCTTAATGCCTTTGATTCAAAAATGGGCTATGCACTAAGAGATAAAAATCATAGAACTTTAACAGAAGCCTATAAAATAGATGTGAAAATAGAAATGAACAGAAGGATATTAGGGAAGTTGGGTAAAAGAGAAGATCTACGCTTTAATAGGAGTGGTAAAAAAGAACCTAAATACAGAGAGTATAGGGCTCCACAAAATAATAAACCATCCTATAATAATAATTACAATCTACAAAATAGGATTTAAAACTACCCCTATGGTACCAAATTTAAGGATGGTAAGCCTATTTATCCATTAAGGAAAGAGAAAACTAACAATAGGACCCTTGATCCTTTACATAAGAATACTGTTCACATGTGCAATGATGATTTCTGGTGTGAGGCCTGTGAGGCACCACATAATCCTGACTTTTGTGTTGTTTATTTAGATTTAAAATCAAATGAAGAGTAGGACAAGGATGAAGATGATACATGTGATTATAATATGAATAATGCATATTCTTGTCATGATATGGATTCTGATGAAGAAATTGAAAATCATGACATATATGGCTTGCAAGGAAGAGTTGAAGTTCATCAGCAGCAAGTCTTGTCAGATAGTGAGGAAGATGAAAGGGTTGATCACATAAGGTGTTATGCCCAAAATAGTCAGGAATCCCCAGTAGTGAGAAAAGCCTCTAATGAGGAAAAATCTAGAATCACTGCTGAATTAGTGAAAAAAGCTAGATACAACTATCACCTAAGAAATAGAGTTGTGGGTAATGCTGGTAGTCAACCATTAGGTATCTTTATAAAAGAAAACAAAATAGATGCCAAATATGTACCTAAAAAGGTTGGACCTAGGGAAAATGAAAATAGACCTAAGGTCAAGATAGTAAACAAAGATAATGAAAAAAAAGATGTACATGGGGAAAAGGCTAAAGAGCCAGAAGCAAGTTCTTCTTCCCCTAAAGTGGAAAATAAGAAATCTAGGAGGGAAGAACCTGCTGTGCATATTCAGGTAGAAGAGAATAATATCATTGTAGAAAATTCTAAAACCATTGATGTAAAGTACACTCCAGTAGATATGGGACAATGTTTATCTCAGATGACAGTGAAGGTTCTATTCCTTGAGATGATGAGAATAAAAGAACACAAAGACAAAGTTCTTTCAGTATTGAATAATGTGTCACTGATAAAACCTCAAAAAATAGAGCATATTGAAAAGAGTTTCAACAAAAAGGGGAAGGAACTTGAAGGGATGATTTCTGAGATCCCTTCGATTTACTTAAATACAAACACTTTTGCAGGGGTTGTTGACCCCTTTTTCTTAATGTTGGTTATAAACTGAAAGATGCTAAAAAACTGTATGATTGATTCAGGGGCATTAAATACAATCATGCCTGTAGAGATTTTGAGGTCCATGGGTTTACAAGTGGATACCCCTCATAGGGGATTCCAAGCAATGGACTCAAGAGAAATCCCTATTTTTGGAACTATTGAAGCCCTACCCTACAAATTAGCCATGTGTCTAGATACAATGTTTACTATGAGTGTATTGGTGGTTGATATACCACCACACTATGGCATGTTATTATCTAGAAAATGGAGTTCTTCAATGGGTGGGTATTCAATGTGACTTATCTTATGCCACTTTCAACATAGTTAGAAAAAATGTAAATATATCTAGAGAGGGAATAACACATCACATGATAGAATTGCTTGAGGATACAGATATTAATTATTGTGTTGACATTAACATGGAAAATTTTAGAATCAAAAGGAGTACTCACCAATGTGAAAATGTTGGTCCTTTGGTGAAGGATTTATCTATACAAAGTGATGGTTTGTGGCAAATGTAATTTGATGGAGCCTGTTCAAAAGAAGGGTCAAGAGCTGGAGTTCTACTCATATCTCCATCAGGTACTGTATGCACCCTAAAATGGTTGCCTAGACTTTGGGCCCCATTTCTCAATTTATCAAATCCCTGAATCAATATTTTCAAATATCAACAATATCAATTATATCAATTTCCTTGATCAAATCAT